>JAQFXP010003782.1:0-11819 GCA_034693685.1 Belba bartosi | reverse complement strand
GTCTTACGACAGACAATCATAACATTAATTCAGTTCAGAGAAGATCTCTATTACACAAACCTATTGTTGTGTTTATTATATTAATAACTGGTTTTGTTAAACATTTAATTGCATTATTAATAAATAACAAAAATTTATTTTTATTAAATATAATAGGCGACTTTACACATTTCAATGGAATTAAACTTTATTATAATGTTTTCGCAAATCTATTGATATTTCAATGCATTTGTTCCCAAATAATGTATTACTACAGAGCATTGTAAAAATATTGAGCTGATGAAAAATGGTCAAATAATCAATAAAAATAATAATTACATTTTATTTAAATAAAAATTAAAATAATAGTACACATTATAAATTAATTTTAATTAAAAAAAATAATTTTAATAATAATTTTAATAATAATAATAATAATAAATAAATTAATTAATTT
Organism: Belba bartosi; assembly: GCA_034693685.1. Taxonomy (NCBI): domain Eukaryota; kingdom Metazoa; phylum Arthropoda; class Arachnida; order Sarcoptiformes; family Damaeidae; genus Belba; species Belba bartosi. The sequence continues at coordinate 11,383 of JAQFXP010003782.1, read as the reverse complement.
AAAATAAAAGCAAAAGTATTGAGCCGTAAAGAAAAAACGGTCAATACTTGGTCATCCTTTCCCGGTTATAGATAACCTCCTTAAGTCTAGTGGACATTGAGTCCATTAGTGTTTGAAGAAGTAGCGGGGGGACCTCTGCCCATGCCTGGACAATGGCTTCTTGGAGCTGAGGTACGCCAGCGAATTAGCGACCTTCAGCGTAGACCCGACGGACTAGCCATCCCCAAAGATTTGCTATGGGGTTGAGGTCGGGACTCAAACTTGGCCAGGAAAAAGTGGTCACTCCATTGGCTTTCAGGAAGCCCATTGTGTCGGCGGAGCGGTGGATAGAGGCGTTGTCTTGTTAGAAGATCCAGGCTCCGTCGGTGATGAGAAGCCCGATGGAGAAGAGATGGTCGGCGAGGGTGTCCTGGTAGCGCCGTGAATTGATGCGGCCAGGCACAAAAACAATATCGCTTTGTCCGCCGTAACCAAAAGCCACCCAAACCATGACAGATTCGCAGCCCCCATGTTGTCTAGAGAGCCATTGCCTCTGATCCCGAAAATTGTGCCAAAAATAGCTGATCCCATCGGGGCCGTCCAGGTTGAACTTCTTTTCGTCAGAAAAGACAACCTGACGCCACTCAGTGGACCAGGACACGTGGTCCCATGCAAACTGCAGGCGGCCGTTAACATGGGCGGGTGTCAGCGGCGGTTTCCGGGCCATTTTGGTCCACTTGAGGTGAGAATCACTAGCCAAAGCTTTTTGGATTGTGCTCACGTGACAATCCAATTGCAGCCTGGTTTTGATCTTGCCGGCGGTAAGCTTTCGGCGGGTGGCGAGTTCTCGGATGCTTCGTTTCCGCCATTCGAAAAGCTTTTTGGGGCGCCCTTTGCGTGGTTTGCGGCCATAATTGTCAGGATCGGCCAGAAATCAGTTGAATCTGGCAGCCGAACGACCGATTTCCTGACCGATTCGCAATCCTGACCAGTCAGGATTAAGCTTCTGAAGGAGCAGTAAATTGGCTCTTTCGTCGGTGGTCAGCTGAGTCTTGAGGCCCATTTTGTTTACAAATTAAAGAAACAACTGATCACTTTGTTGTCTGACAACAGAATGAGTGTTATCAGTTGTAATCTTTAATTTGTGGGCAAAATTAATCCTCGACTTAAAACTTATGCCACATTCCAATCTATGAGATTATGTATTTTTAATCCTTTTAATTGGAATGTGGCATATCAGCAAATGATTTTCTTTTGGCTTATTAACCATTTATCCAAACTTTTATTCCCCACCCTCCCCCATCCATTTCGCACAACAATTACCGAAATATTGACCAATTTCTATCGGCTCAATATTTTTGCAGTGCATTGTATAACTATAGAAATGGTATAAAACCGACATTTCTTGCAGTGTTTGAAATGATGTCGGGTTTGCGTTCGCCTATAAGTATAGGTCTCACAGATGAACAACAAATCAGAAAATTAAATAATAAAACAAAATATGTATTAAAATTAGTTAAATTTAATAATGATATTATTGTTCCATTAATGGCATTTGTATTTACGTTATTTCCTTATATTAATATAAATAATGATTTAAATTATGAAATTATATTTCTGGGTATTCCGAATGCATTGATGTACTTGTTGCTATCTCATTATTTAATAAATATCGCTATTTTTCAAGTTTTATATTTTTACTTTTTATGTTATTATACAAAAATTAAGATTAGATTTATTAATAATCAAATTAAGTTAATAAAAGTTAATTCAAAAATACCAACAGTTTTAATTTTAATTAACACATTATATGATGAAATCAATGAATACAATACCAGTTATTGGTCTAAATATTTATTATTTTTCTGGATTAGTATCGGAAGTTGTGCTATATTTTTATTAATTATTGCTATTTTTATTTTATTGTATATATTTATCAAAATAATTATCATTTATGGATTTATTTTGTCTTTATTAATTTTCTTATTCGTTATATTTACCGCTTCTTTAGTCAATACCGAAGCAAATAAAACACATAAACTATTAATACGACTATTAATCAATAAATATTTAAAAACTAAACAAATTTCTATAAATAATTTAGTCATTAATTTAAAAGTAAGTAAAAATTATTTGATTAATTTTAACTTAATTACATTTAAAATATTTTATTTAAGGGTACAAACATTGATCGAAAAAATAGCCTTAAAAAGAGTTGGCTTTTTGTGTTATACGTTATTTACTATTAATTTATTTAAATGTTATGAAGTAATTAACAAATTTTATATTTTAATATACTTATTACATATTATATATATTTTTTAAAACAGATCATTTTATATTTATCATTATTATTCTGCAAGATAATAAAACCTACCATGTACTAATTATAACACCAATAAAACATAAACTCAATTTATAATTAGATTATTAAAAAAAATTTAATTTTAACAAGGTAATATTTTTGCAATTCTTTTTTTAAAAAAAAATAATTAAAAATAATTTATAACAATTTGTTTAATTTCAATATTTTAAATTAGGTTTTACTGCACACATAAAACATTTTAGTATTTTGATTAGAACTAAAGTTTAATAAAAACATATTATTCAAAAAAAATTTGTTTTGTTTACGTATATATTTAAAAATAAATCTACAAATCTAAAAGTTTTAATTAAAAAATCAAAATTGTAATTAAATGATAAATATAAAAATTGTAATTAAATGATAAATATAAAAATTGTAGAAAAATGTAATAACATGTTCAAAAAATTGTATTTATAAATAAAAATATATTTGAAAAAGGTTTTAAAGCCAAATCCAAATTAATTTTTTAAACAATAAAATCAATTAAACCGTTTGACTCAATCGATTGGTTCAATTAAATATCCAAAACATTTAAATAAATTTTAAAATATTTTTAAAATATAAAAATAATTGTTTACTAGTTAATTATATATTTCGTTTAATATTTTTAATTTTCCCGACTTTTGGCTTTAATATTATTTTTTGGAAAACACTAATAGTTATTAATTATTAAATTTGTTTTAATTCAATTAAATATTTTTATTTTTGGAAAATAGATATAAATTATTTGCAAAATAATTATTATAAAAACTGTTATTCAACTAAAAATTTTATGTAATATTGATATAAATTAATATTTGCTAGTTTTCTTTAAAAAAATTTAATATAAGTTAAGAAAAGCTATCTGTGACTCTGTGGTTCAAAAGTTTTACCCCTAAAGTCCCGTAGATACCCCGCCCTCATGTATAACCCGCAGCATACAAATACGGTTTAAAAATACCAATTTTATAAATTATTTAGTTTTAATAGATAACCCGCACTTTATGTAAACCCGCATATGTAAATGTTTTAATAACATGTTTTAATATGATACGCCTTATATGCATAATGCACATGTGAGTCATTTAGTGAAGTTAATACAAAAATAGATGCTAAAAACTAAATTAATTTTGATTTAATCTTTTTGTCACTAAAAATACAATAAAATGACCGTAATTCCAATAATAATTTTGAAAGGGTTTAATGTTATATTTCAATAAATCTAATCTTAATTTTTGTTAACATTTGTATTAATGTAAAATAAAATAAAAATTTTAAATAAACTTTTTTTGTTTTCATTATACTGTATAACCCGCACCCCATAGATAACCCGCAGACAATAATTTTGTTAAAAATCCTCTAACTTGCTTAGATAACTCGCGGGGTATCTACGGGATTTTAGGGTAGTTATATTTACTTTTGCTATATACAAACAAACAAACATTGTTATTCAAAAAATAGTTTAACTCAATTTGTAGTAAAAATGCATAATTATTTGCAAGTTATTAAAGCTTAAGCTTTTAAATGTTAGTTTTCTTATTTTAATTTTTGCATAATTCTCATATAAGGAAGCTGTTATATAGAAAATAAATTAAACAGATTTTCCTTATTTCGTATGTGGGTTACATTGCAATAAATTAAAGTAATAGTAATAGTGTTGTGCAACAGATATAACATCAACAATAGCATTGAAATTAAGAGGCATGTTACTAATACAACAATATGAATTATATATTTATGTAAATTTAAAAATATGCATAATTATTTTAAGTATAGAAATATTGATTTTTGCTAAGTTTTATTATTATTTTATTAATTATTGTTAATTAAACTAATAATTAATAATAAATAATAATTAAAATTTTATAAATTGAATTTTTATCTAATTTTGTAATAATTTATGCCATTAATATTATAATTATAAATTATATTTTATTCTATTATTTTAAAAATAATAAAGTCAATATTATTTAATATATTAATAAAATATTAACTTATAATAGTTTTAAAATGGAAACTATGAAATTTGACAAATTATTGCCAGATGAATTAATAATAAAATCAGTGGAAACTCATTTGTTTAGAATTGGTTTATGTCTTACGACAGACAATCATAACATTAATTTAGTTCAGAAAAGATCTCTATTACACAAACCTATTGTTGTTTTTATTGTATTAATAATTGGTTTTGTTAAACATTTAATTGCATTATTGATAAATAGCAAAAATTTATTTTTATTAAAAGCAATAGGAGATTTTACACATTTCAATGGAATTGAACTTTATTATAATGTTTGCGCAAATCTATTAATATTTCATTGCATTTGTTCTCAAATAGTGTATTACTATAACTATAGAAATGGTATAAAACCGACATTTCTTGCATTGTTTGAAATGATGTCGGGTTTGCGTTCGCCTATAAGTATAGGTCTTGAAGACGAACAACAAATCAGAAAATTAATTAATAAAACAAAATATGTATTAAAATTAGTTAACATTAATAATAATATTATTGTTCCATTAATGGCATTTGTATTTACGTTATTTGCTTATATAAATAATGATTTAAATTATGAAATTATATTTCTGGGTATTCCGAATGCATTGATGTACTCTTTAATATCTCATTGCTTAACAAATATCGCGATTTTTCAAGTTTTTTATTTTTACTTTTTATGTTATTATACAAAAATTAAGATTAGATTTATTAATAATCAAATTAAATTAATAAAAGTTAATTCAAAAATACCAACAATTTTAATTTTAATTAACACATTATATGATGAAATCAATAAATACAATACAAGTTATTGGTCTAAATATTTATTATTTTTCTGGATCAGTATCGGAAGCTTTGATATATTTTTATTAATTATTGCTATTTTTATTTCATTGTATTTAATTATCAAAATAATTATCATTTATATATTTATTCTGTTTTTATTAATTTTCTTATTCGTTATATTCACCGCTTCTTCAATCAATACCGAAGCGAATATAACACATAAACTATTAATACGACTATTAATCAATAAATATTTAAAAACTAAACAAATTTCTAAAAATAATTTAATTATTAAGTTAAAAGTAAGTAAATATTATTTGATTAATATTAACTTAATTACATTTAAATTTGTTTTAAAATATTTTATTTAAAGATACAATCATTGATTGAAAGAATAGCGTTAAAAAGAGTTGGTTTTTCGTGTTATACGTTATTTACTATTAATTCATTTAAATGTAATGAAGTAATTAACAAATTTTATATTTTAATATGCTTATTACATCTTATAAATTTATTTTAAAACAGATTATTTTATACTTATCATTAGACCTGGGAAATGTTTAAATTTTGCGCTCAAAAATTTAATTAAAAGTTGTACTAGGTGTAAGAACTCTGCTATATATTACAGTAGTGCAAAAAGTTGATTCATAAAATTGATTACTATTTTTTAATTTTTAAACTTTGACAATTAAAATCGCTATATGTTTCAAAATTTAAAATATTTGTCACTAACTTTTACTATTTAGTTAACATGCATAAAAGGAATATTCGCAATGTTCTATAAATGCAGATACACTGTTTTTGTTCGTTTAATAAACACTTTTTAAACTCTAAAACATTTTGCAACTAATACTCTAACTAAACTTTACTAAATTAATGAATATGTAAACTTTTTATTGCTATTTATAAAACATAGAGGTTTTGAATAAAATAATAGCTTCAAACACGTAGTCAGAAGCAACTTGTAAGATTACAAACAACGTCTTCATATACTGACTCGCGAGTCAGATTTTCCCAGGTCTACTTATCATTATTATTCTGCAAGATAATAAAACGTACTATGTACTAATTGCAACACTAATACAGCATAAACGCAATTCTTAATTAAATTATTAAAAAATTTAATTTTAGTAATGTAATATTTTTGCAGTTCTATTTTAAATAAATAATTTAAAATAGTCAATTATAATAATTTGTTTAATTTCAATATTTTAAATTAGGTTTTACTGCACACATAAAACATTTTAGTATTTCGATTAGAAATAGAGTGTAATAAAAACATAATATTCAAAAAAAATTTGTTTTGATTATGCATATATTTAAAAATAAGTCTGCAAATCTAAAAGTTTTAATTAAAGATCAAAATTGTAATTAAATGATAAATATAAAAATTGTAGAAAAATGTAATAACATGTTCAAAAAAATGTATTTATAAATAAAAATACTTAATATTTAGAAAAGGTTTCAAAGCCAAATGCAAACTAATTTTTTAAACAATAAAATCAATTAAACCGTTTGACTCAATCAAGTGGTTTAATTAAATATCCAAAACATTTAAATAAATTTTAAAATATTTTTAAAATATAAAAATAATTGTTTACTAGTTAATTATATATTTCGTTTTATATTTTTAATTTTCCCTAATTTGCCTTGCATATTATTTTTTGGAAAACACTAATAGTTATTAATTATGATAAGATTATCAAATTTATTTTAATTCAATTAAATATTTATATTTTTTGAAAATAGATATAAATTATTTGCAAAATAATTATTATAAAAACTGTTATTCAACTAAAAATTGTATGTTTAAATATTGATATAAATTAATATTGCTAGTTTTCTTTAAAAAAAACAAATATTTAATTATTTTATTAATTAATGATCCAAATGTTCGAGTTTGAATGTTAATTGAACAGTCAAAATTTAAACACTTATTATAAAAATATTGTCATTGTTAGTTTAAAATAGAATTATCTGTAATTATTAATTACGGTACAAACTATTTCAAATGAATACAGTCGATATTGACAAACCAAAATCTTATTATTTAACCGTGCCACATTTCGAACATTATTTATACAAAATTAGTTTATCACTAAACTGTCCAAATAATCAAATAAAAAGAAATCGATTCTGTAATCCAATGTTTATTTTATTTATTAATTGTTTTGTGCTATAATAGCATTATTTATACCAAAAGATATCAAATACTTATTTATATTTTTGGATGACTTTAATCACTTACAAGAAGTAACGCATTATATGAATCTAAGTTTAATATGTGTAGCAATTATTGTTATATTATTCCAAGTCCTATCTTTCTACAATTATAAAAATAATATAAAACAAACATTTATAAATTTGTTTGGAATGTTATCAGGCGCATCTACACCTCAAGCTTTTGTCATTTACAACATTAAACATGCTATTTTATTGGCAAAACGGGCTAAATTTCTTGTTTATATTTTAAAATTAATTTTGTCATCTTCATAAATACTTGGAATTAACTGTTTTTGCCATATATTTTAAAATGTACCTGGATTGAAATTCTAATTTATGGTATTCCGCAAACAATTAATATAATTCTTTTTTCGTATTTTAATTATGGATTTAGTATTTGCTTGTTAATATATTTTTATTTAATTGAAGTTTATTTAAAAATTAAAATGCAAATAATTAGTAAAAAATTATCGTATTTAGTCAAAACAAATAAGGGTTGGCTTCTGGTGTTGGAAACTATTTAATATTAATTATTTTCGATGCTATGAAGTGTTAATTTTGTTTTGTTTTGTTTTGATTAATATAATTTGTAACCAATTATTCTTTGATAGATTCTATTTTATCTGGCTATATTCTTTTTAAAATTAATTGACATTTCAATTTAAGTAAAAAAAATAGTTTGTCAATATTTAATCAAAAACATTATAGTTATAATTCGACTGAAGAACAACACTATTTGACCATTGATTGCACCGATTGTACGGAATGGCAGTTCAAGGACTCATTTCTCTAACCTATAGTTTAGAATTTTAAATTAATTAAAAGATTTATAAAAACCTAAAAAATTATTTCTAAATTAATGAAAGAATAAAATAAAATAAAAATGTCGAAATTAATTTTGTATTAGTTTTAAAAATTAAATAATATATAAATTAATTTTTGATTTAATTGTTTGTATTATATTTCTTAATATGATTATTACCAGATATGGCCACATCTCATAGTTCAAAAAAGTCAATTGAAACTTTAACTGTTTAATAAACATGCTAAAAAAATTTATCTAAATAGTCCTAAGGTTGACCTTGTAGGTTTATGCAGATATATTGTTTTTATATGTTTAACAAATGGTATAAAAGCTAACCAACATTTTGATTTCTTATCTTATGGACATTACTGAATTATTACAGTTTAACTAATAAAATATCGCCATTTCTTGTTTAAAGTTTTTATTTTATAGAGATGTGCAATACAATCAATTTTAGGTAGATTTGGGATGTTAAAATTCAAACAAACTTGTTTTATAAATTATAATATTTAAACTACTTAACAATAAATTTATTATGTATTGGTTTTATTAATTTTTATAGTGTTTAAAATAAATAAATATCTTGTATAATTAGTAAAAACTGTAATTTTTTGTAATTAAATTTTTATTAAAAAATAAAATTTGTTAAATTTATTATTAAATTCTATATAAGTTTGAAAACTAAACGCCTTTTTAGCAAATGCTTGTAATGTGTATTCAATGTGTTGTTCATGGGTTCAGACGTAACTCAATTCATACAAACGTTGAATATTAGAGATATTCGCGTCTGTATTAGGAGTGTTATCACTCGCTATTTATTCAATACAAGAAACACCAGTTAATGGAAACCTTTATTACAATTAATTGCTTAAAATCAGTAATAAATAAAATACATTTTGATTTGAATTTAGATTTTTTTTATTGTTTACACAATCGTAAAACCGAAACAAAAATACAAATATAAACAAAAAATTGATTTAAACATAATTTAAACTCAAATTAATTTAAGTCTAAATCCAAATAATATTAATAATTGTATTCATAGTCTGGCGTTCGGTCTCTCCATAGCGTTAGTCGACTCTCGAAACCACAGATTCGGTCCATAACTGACCAGCGATTGACTCACAGTTGACGAGCACTGCCGCCACTTCCGGTGCTCTCGACCCGTATCGGTGTTGTTGTTCGGAGTGTTATCTTCGAGAGTGGGTTCGGCTCTGCCTTCAGATCCCTCTAAACGTCGTTTTCATCGCAACTCAACTCTTAGTCGATATGATCGCCGGAATCGCTCTCTTCTCACATCAGGTTTCTATCCTCGGCCTCCCTGTGCTCTAAAAGTACTCGATTTTGCAAATGTTTAGATCGAATACAAACTTTAAATTAATATTTATAAGGAATTTGATGACCAGTCGTACAGTGCTATGACATTAAAGGCAGAAATGGCTAACCGAGTGGTCTCTGACAGACCTACGGGTGCTCTCAGATTAGGAGAGCTCTGATTGCAATTGAGTCGACATTTGTTTAGTGAGTGTTTAGTCCGAATCGATCGAACATTAAATGAATGTTTAGTTTACGACAAATGAGTTCTTAAACGCTATTATTGTTTCGATATTTGACTCAATATTAATGCAATAATTATTCCCAAAATTGTTGTTAAGATTTAATTTGAAGTATTGTTAATAAATCGCATAAATTATAATTAAATATATTAATATTAATTAAATTAAAACTAATTTTTAAATTATTTAATTTAATTGTTTGATACAGTAATAGCTTTTGTAATATCAATACAACTAATAATTATTTAATTAATTGAAGTTATGAATAAAAATTCTGATTTAATGAACAAATTGTTAATTAAAGTTAATTTTGCAGAATATTTGACTATAAAAGGGGTTAAAAAAAATTATTTTTTAAAATAAATGTTAATTTATTTACAAATTTTATAATTAAATGTTTTGTTTAAATTAAATTTAATAAATAACTTGTAAAATAAGAGTTAATTCAGAATTAGTTCTAAAAAAATGCGAAAACCAATCAATTAATGATTTGTAAACATTTTTACAAATATTTGGTTTTATTTATGAAAACATTTCTAATTTTCTTGCATTTACTGATCAGTTGATTAACACTCGAATCGGTTATTACTGGTCAATTACTGGTTATTACAAGTATAATACTGGTCAAATTTTATTTTGCAAAATCGCCCAACCCTAATTATGAGTGTTTATAAAATTAATGTAAAACATTAAAACTTTAAAATATCTTAATCATTGCGGATGTTTACTCATTATGTGTTTGTTTTTGTAAGATAATAGTTATTTAAAAGTATAATTTTTACATATTAGAATAATATATTACAATACTTAACAAATTTTTTATCTGAATTTTAGCTTTACTTAATAACAAAAACTTGAAATATTGTTAAATTTTGTAATTTATATTATTAATAATACTGTAGTTATTCTGTCAAACAAATAAGAAAAATATTATCTGAATTGTATTAGTAGTAGAATGTCTATATTATTCTATAAATGAATTATTTTAACTAATGTTTTGGCTACCTCTCTTTAAATGAGCATGCCGATAAAATTATAAAATTTAATTTGTAATTATGGTCAAACTTACTTATAAAGAAATACAAGTGTATGCGCGGGAATAAAAATTTTTCCTAATAAATTAATTAAGAAATATCTATTATTTTTAAAAATAACAAAACAAGATAAATGATAATCTGAAAAATAAAATTAAACTTTAATATTTCAAATTAATAAATATTTTTTCATTACTTCATAACATCTAAAATGATTAATAATAAATAAATTCCAACACCAGAAGCCAACTCTCGAATTACCCAATCTTTCCATAAATGACATTAACTACATTATATATAAAAAAATTAAAATTTTTGTAATCTAAGAAAATATTTTTATACTTTAATTTTGCAATTATAAAAATGTATTCTTGGTAATTTTTGTTTAAATATATTTTTAACAAATAAAGTTTTAAATATTTTATACGATTTATTAATTTCGGAGTTGAATGAAGATGCAATATATAAAATAAATATAAATTGACTCAAATATAAAAATGTTCCATATAACATTATTAGCTTCATATATATGTTAAGATCTTGAAATATAACCACATATATTAATAAAATACAAATCATGCCCATAATAGCCCAAACATTCAATAAATATTTAGACCAATAGCTAGTGTTGTAGTCATCGATCTCTTGATATATCAA
>JAQFXP010003781.1:0-11822 GCA_034693685.1 Belba bartosi | reverse complement strand
CTCAAGTGGATTACGCTCAAGTGGATTTCGCTCAAACAGCATACGCGCAAAATGCATTTCGCTCAAGTCGATATAAACCATAATTTAGTAGATTAATTGGTAGATTAAGTAGGCAAAGTATAATAATAAATATTTTAGGTAATAAAATATCTCAAACATTAGATGATAACAAAGTTTTTGTACCTATTTGTTTACAAATGCCTGAGGGTTAAAAAGATTCGTTGCAACACCCTAATATAGACAATGCATTAAATTATCAGTTGCATAGATATTGCACAATTGCTTTGTCCTTTTAATCTTAAATGTGCAATAATATGATTAAACTACAGTATTTACACTATGTCTTTAGGGATTAGTTATTTTATTGATTTAAGATAAAATTAATTTGTTTTGTGAGTTTAAATATTTGTTATCGTATTCTATTATTGATTTTAAATTTTTTATGTATTAACCTGATATCAAAATAAATATGAAATATTTAAATAAAAATATTATAAAAATTAAATACTTACAAGAATTAATTTTTTAATATGAAATTACTAAATTACTAAATTAAAAATAAAAAAATAATTTATGAAATTTCAAAACTTTTTTTATCAATAAGTAATTTGAACTAACAAGTATTTTTTTTAATTTTAAGATAAAGCGTAACAATTGCAAAATTAATTTAGTTTAATCTAAACAAATACTAAATATATACTGTATGCATAATTTGGTATCTAATCCTGATATATTTAAGAAGTTCCGTGATAAAGTATTATATAAAAACAATCACATGAAAATAATAACAAAAATTGTATATAAACTGAATGCAAATTGAGTTTTAAATATTGGTTTATAAATTAAATTGACAGGTAAAAATGTTAAAATTTGTCGTTGTCATTTCAACACTTATGGGTAAATATTAACAATTTAATTTTTTACAACTAATTAATTTAACAATCTCATGTAATTTTAAAATTTAAGTTTAATTAATATAGTTATCGGTTGGGCAGCTATAAATGACGTGTCATTGCCCAGTTGTGAGGGTCACGACCCGAATAAAGCTTTCATAGAAGTGAAAGACCCGTCCGTTTTCTATCAGTGCAAAGAAGGCATAGATGTCGGTCGAAAGCACTGTTTGGATAATACGGTGTTTTACGAGAGTTTACAGGTCTGTGCGCCCAAGTCTTATATCAATTGCCCGGCAGATAATGGTTTGTTTGTCTTTCCAAACAATCGACACAAATATATTCACTGCTCTAATGGTGTGGCATATGTCAAGGAATGCCCAGCTTATTTGAAGTTTTACCAAGCATATCAACAATGTAGCTATTAGTAATTTCTGTTAGAAATGAAATTTGTTGTGTTAATTTTTTTAATATGTTAAATTATAATTATATTGTTATAGCTTTCATAAAATAAAAATGTTGTTTTATTTATATGTATTTTAAAAATTAAAAATATTGACATGTATTGTTAATTTTATATCTAAATCATTAAAAATTAATTATGCATAATAAATATAAAAATATTTTAAAATGTTAGAATGGCATTTAAAAGATTTTTAAATATAAAAACTGTGTTTTAAATGATAAATATCTTTTTTTGAAACTATTTCTGTATTCTTGCGTTATTTAAATTCAAATGTCATTTCACCGCTGAGGTTAGTTAGAAAATCTTTAAAATATTATTTTATTTATTAAATGCTAGAAAAAAATTAAATGTAAAGGTTTAGAATCAAGGCAAATTTTAGACTGATTTATACTTCTGAAATGACAGTTTTAATTTTATAGTTATTTATATACAAATAATAATTACTCTTGTATAATTTTTAAGTAATATCAAATGAACAATTGCCTCATTATTTTAGCATCTCATATAAATTGAAAAATATTAAAAATTTTATTAACAAGGGGTGTAACAGTAATCCCCGCCCCCTATTACCAAAAATTTTTATTTTGAAAAATCATATAGCGAATAATTATAAAATCTCAATAAAATTTTTATTTATCACTTTCTGCAAAAATAAATTACATACATATTATTTATTTTTAAAGCTCTTTTAAATCCCAAAATTTTTTGGTAATAGGGGGCGGGGATTACCGTTACACCCCTTATAAGTAAAAGATTTTAATATATTTACAAAACAAAATAAAATAATAAACATTTGTATTATTTGAAAAAATAACTACAAATAAATAACAGTTTGAAAGCTTGTGATTTAGTAACAGTTGGGTTCAGACATGAGACGTAAAGTCTGGCAAATATTTTATTGTTTTATTTTTAGTGAGAGAACTAAATTGTGTTGAAATAGAAGTTTGTTTTTGGTATAAGCAAACCCTTTACTAAAGACAGTTCTTTATCAGAGTTTAGAGATGTTAAGAACTGAAAGAATCAAAGTTTTGAATAGTTTCTAGAGTTCTAGTATATACGATATACAATATTACCCTAAATATACACTCAAGTTTCTATAAATTCACCTTCTATAATTTCACATTCTCCCTAACTTCACACCAATCTTTGGTTCAATTTTGGGACTAATGTTAAAGAATAGGCCTAATTTCACATCTCTTGATTTTCACTTTTACACCAATATTGTCAAAAAAATCACATGATATATTATAGTATTATATTATAGATATTTTCACAAAATGTGTTTATTATGTGCTGTACTTTTTAAAAAAATTGTTTCATTTTTTCAACAATTGTACAAAATATATTTATATATTTAGTAAAAATAAGGCTTATTTAATACAAATAAAAACTCTACATCAAATCATTTAAATTTATTACTCATTACAATTCAATCATATTTATAACTCAAAAACAGTGTAATTAAGAAAAACAAACTTCTATTTTAAATTATTAATATCTTTTATTTTTAAAATAATTTCTCTAATTTCACATTCTTTAATTTTACATGCTTTAAAACTAGGTCCCAACAGTGTAAATTTATAGAGAATTGAGTGTATTTTTATAAAGATATTTTCAATATTTATAAAATAATACTGCCAAGTTGTTTTAATAATTTTTTTTGCAAGTTACAGCTTATATTCTGGTTTATTAACTTAGTTCAAAAAAGCCTGTATTTAATATATTTGTGATTTTTTCCATAGGTTTAGTACTATCCGATTAATATATCAGAACTGAACGCTATTTAAAATTAACGATTGAAAATAAAATAGCACAAAATTTAACAATAAATTTTAAATTAATTAAATAATCAAATTTAAAAATATTTTAATGACATATTAGACACAATTTTCTTTATAAATTAAAATTAATTAATTTTTAATAAAGACCACTTGTTGGCCATTAGGCGTACTAATGTATGCTTACTTCTCACATGTCTTTGGGCAACAGTTAATTGTATTTTTTAAAATTATTTTGGTAATGAATTATTACCCTAGCTGTTAATTTAAAATTGTTTACAAAAAAAATCATTTAATTTCTAAAAATTGTGACAAGTTTTCTTTATTTTTCAAATATATAAAGCAATTATTTTAATCTTCAATCCCAGTTTATAAAGCAGGGATTGTGAAGGGGGGATCAGGGAAAAATTCCCCCTGATTTTGAAAATTTGGATTTACTCCCCCCCCCCTAGCATTTGGTCCGAGAAAAGATACCCCCCTCGAAGTTTTGCCGGCCGTCGAAAGCTGCAAAATTTTTTTTTGTGTTTTAGCCCAAAATCAGGGAATTTTTCCTAAATTAGTGCTAAATCCGGTTTAAATCCAGTTAATTTAACTAAATTTAATTTAAATACAGTTAAATTAGGCAAAATGTCATCATAAATATATAGGGTTCTTGAGCGTTTTTAAAAAAATTCCCTCCCTGATTCCCTCACCTACGTTTTTGGCCAAACTTTTAAGAAAAATCCCTCCCCTGCTCCCACCTGAATCGGCCGACCTTCTCGATCCCTGTTATAAAGTCATTATATGCTGTTTCAATTTTTATAGTATTAAAGTTAATTAATAATATTTTCTTAATTCATCAATTAGGGTCATCTATCAATAATTTTAATTAATTTTAATTTATAAAATAAACATTGTTTAATTTATTATTAAAATATTTTTAAATTTGATTGTTTAACTTGATTACAATATTGTAAGTAAAATTTGTGCTATTTAATGTTTTCAAGTGTTAAACCTAAGCTCGTAAACACTTTTATAAAGATATTTATAGTTTTTCTTAACTTAAAAGTAAAATAATTTCTCAACTCAAATGAATTGTCACAATTTTATCAATATCAAATTAAATGCAATTGAGATAATGACACAAACCTGTATTTTAGCATGTCTCAATGCTGAATTGAGAGAAAAATGTTTTAACTTTCAGTACTATTTCGGAATTAACAGAAATGAAGACAAAAATTGATACGTAATTTGAATTAATTTTGTTTAAATGTTTGAAAGTTTGACAATTTTTAAATACATTATGTGTTTATTATGTGAAATGTTAAGTAAATTGTCTCTAAAAGTACAACAATTGAGTGAATTAAACAATCAAAAAGTTTGGCAAATATTAAGACTATTTTAAGTAAAAATAATTGCGTTTTGTCTGAAGTGATTGAATATGAAAATAATGATTATTTGGATTTTAATTGGGATTTTAAAATATGTAAATTAGATGTTAAATAGGTTTGGCATTCGAGTGCACAAAGTGTTGGAAATAATAATAAAAATCGCTTTAAAAGTTTTTGGCCTAAATGGTGACTTCGTATTTAGAAATATTACTCATTTAAATAAACATCAATTAATTCATTCAAATATAAAACAATATAAATGTTTGTATAATAACTGCAATAAGTACAGCTAGATAGTTAATTTAAGTTTGTTAGTAAGTTAAAAAATTAAATCTATTATTTAAAAAGTACAATACGCTGTATACTGTTTATGAAAAGTAAGTTAAGTAAATAAATAGCCTTCAACGGGGGACAAGGGGCCATTATCCAAAATCAATTAATGTGTTTTTATAGTATAAATTTGGTCAAATATATTTTAAAAATTTTGTAGAAATTCATTCATTAATTTAATTAAAATATAATAATTAAATGTAGTTTCAATTTTTGTTGCCAAATGATATAAATGAGGAGAAAATAACTGTTAATTATTAGAAGAGCACCACATGTTAAAATATATTTAAATGATCGAATAAAATTTTTGTCTGCATACTTTTTAACTATTAACTTTATATAAAATTTATATTTAAAAATATAATTAAACTCATTTTAATTCACTTTACTTCAAATAAATAATTATTTTTCTAACAAATAACAATTAAGGCTTAAAATACAATTCACTGTTTAGCCCAAATGCATTTACTTCAATAACAAAACTACCAAGGTGCATAGACTGAAAATTACCAACATTCTTAAATTTTCTTGCTTTTTCTATCTCTTCATATTCTTTTTTTAATCGAGAATTAGTCTAAAAATATTAAATTAATTAAATATGTAATATTGGCAAAATACTTAACAATATTATTAATAAACAACCCTGGCCATAATTGAATTCAAACTGTCTCTGCGCGCGTATTGTGCAATTGAATGACTCAAACATTGCCCGAAATAGCTATAACCGTATCTCGAATCGTAAAATGTTTCATAACCTTAAAAATATATATAAATTATTATTTAACAAGAATTAATTTAATTGACAAACCCTCAGCACAAGAGTAGCAAACAAACGTGTCCAATTTATTTATATTAAATGAAAATTTATTTTTAAACTTATCAACCGATTTTTGACTTTCTACATTAAAACGAAAAATTAAAATTTTTGTAAAAATAAACAATTTTTCAATAATATTAAAAACATTACTGTCTCGACAACAGATAAAGAAAAATAATTTCGGTTTTTCTTTCAAGCCAGGACAATTTTCATCAGCAAATATATTAATCAAATCCTTAATTGCAACTTGATCATTTTCAATCGCGTGTAAGGCTTCGACATTGTTCTCAGCCAACTCTCCAAATGCAATCTTTCTCATGGCTTCGCAGGCATTATATCCTAAGACGGACTATAACCACAAACGCGTCTCCGTTTCCGATACTCTTATCTCTACTAAATTTAATGTTAGTCAATGTGGCTTTCATTTCACTAGAGCTCAGTTTTGACTTCAGTTCGACTTCAAAGTATAGTTTTTTTTAAATGTGTTCAAATCGTTTTGATTCCATAAACAAACCCTTCGGCACAAATGGAATGCCGTTCTCGTCTATACATGCTGGAATTTGCGGCTCTTCCATATTGTTAATGATAACACACTTTCCTGATGTAACTTGATATACGCCTGATAAATTCTGTTTTAGAACACCGTCTTTCTTTACCTCTATCTCCACTTTGTCCCAAACTAATTTATCTGGCCCGGGTGATGTATTAAGTAGTTCAAGCGCGTCTGCAGCCTCATTTTGGCCACATTTTTTTAATAGTTGTATAATTTTGTCACAATGATTTCTCTGGTGTGTCAACTCAAGTAATATAAACAATATTTTCTCTTTTTCCGGCAAATCCTTTATTAATAAATTGTTATTTTGTTTTAAATTATAGTTTTCTCATATATTATAAACATGTTTTGGTAGACAAACATATTTTTATTTACATTTATAATTATTTTAACATGTTACATTTACTATATAATGTACACACATTTAGACCATATGAGACGGACTACTCGATAGTAGTTATCAATACATTTTTATAACTTTTGCAATACATAACATAAAATTTTAATTACTAAATATTAATACATTTATATTAACAGAAAACATTAAAATAATTAACTTATAAAACTTTACTATTTACAATTAAATTATACAAAACATTTTAATTTCTAAAACATTATGATTAATTTAAGCAAAATATTTAATAAAGTTGATTTAAGAATTTAGAATAAAAAAATATGTAAATAATACTAATTTAACATATAATTTAACCGTATAATAAATTACTACAGTATAATACCGTACATACAGTATAATAAATTACTTACCTTAATCATAAACATATGATCTTTAAAATATAAATTTGTTTCTAAACCAATTAAAAATTCTTCAGTCAATTGAATTAAATTTACGAAGTATGTTAAATTCTTTATAAACTTAGTTCGATTTTCAACATAATTCATTTTAAAAATGCAATTTTTTAAATTTTACTTTTATTTATTGATTAATATAATTATAAATGACAAAAGACACATGCAACTAAATAGTATACATGTATCTATTTTAATTTTTACATTTATCACGTAAGCAAGTTTAATTGTGATAATATTTAGCTTTTGGTATATATTAGAGTAAACTATTAGATAACAATTAAGAGATAACAAGACGTTTCAAATATTTGTTTTGATATTGCAACAATACAATACAACTAGTTAAAAGAATGATTCTAAAATTAATAGTATTATTTATTACAAAAAATCGATTGGAATTAAGGCCGAATTTCTATTCGTTATTTCGCCTAAAAGTGTTTTCTATTTTAAGCTATTATTTTCGCTTTTATTATTTGAAGGATTTTATATTTATTCTTGTAATAATATACAGTACAGTGCCATTATAATGAGCACCCAATATCAATTTTAATGAACAAATATCAATAACTTTATTCATTTTTATATATATGCTAATGTTAAAAATAATCCGATATAATGAACTCAATTTTAATGAACACTCTCTAATAATGTACACAATTTCAAAAAACCGTAATACAAAACAGTACTAAAAATGATACATTTTAATAAACAGCATTCAGATATATTTTAGTCAAATTGGTGACAATTCAATAAATTTAATCAGGTTTAGAAAATATTAACTCAAAATACTGTACTATTACCGGACTATTATCGATTCATACACTTAAATGCCCTTATAAGTGAGTAATTAGCTCTTATAGTGTTATCGGCATGCCTATATAGAATGAGATATAATAAATGTTATTTTTAAAATAATTTTATTATAAATGTTTAAAAATAGAAAAACTTAAAATAAAATTATTAATTTGATAAAATAACTATTATTAATAATATTAATTACAAAATAATTAACAATATTTTAACTATTTTTGAGTATAAATAAATTTAATTTTAAAAATTTGTTATATTTTAATATTTTTAGAGATTATACTTTGAAATATTTATTAATTTAATAAAAACAAACAATAAATGATTGAACATCTGCAGTGATTAAGACATTTAAAAGTACAAATGTTTTACATTAAAGTTAAAAATATAAAAAAAAAACACTGAGTTTATTCGTCATATTTAACGACATGCCGTTATATTCCGGGAACACAGGATATGGTCTGCTTTACTCTATATAAGCACTGCAAGTGTATGCGTGAGAATAAGGTAATACTCTAAAACAATTAAATATAACCAATTTTTTAAATTAAAGGAATCAATAAAAATGATTATCAATATATTTATTATTACTTTTTTAAAATAATAAAATTGTAATATTTTAATCAATGACATTTTAAAGAACAACCCATTATAATCAACAAATTATCAAAATTTTTACAGTTCATTATATTGGCACTCAACTGTACCGATATAATGAAATAATTGATTATTTTTGCATATTTATTTTTAAAAATTAGTAAATTTATTTTTAAAAAATTACCAAACTGATTTTTAAAATTTAACAAATTAATTTTTGCTAATTAGCAAACTAATCTTTGTTAATTAAAAAACTAATTTTTAAAAATTAGTAAATTAATTAACAAAATTTTTAGTTTATGCTCAAAGTTTATTTATCTTGTGTAGTTTTAAATTCCTGCCTATATCTATCCGAAATGATGCTAGTTCGTAAATTGCCGCCAATAACATACTTCAAGTTATTAACAAACTCTTGTATTTTGGCATTAGTTTCATGTTGTTCTAAAATCAATCTTTCTAATTCGAAATATTCCAATTCAATGTTCCGGAGCATTGCAAGCACATTTTCCATTGCTTCTTTTATGCTTAAATTTTGCGTGAGAGATATTACCGAGACAAAATTAAACATTTTGCTCATATTGCCTTTGTGGGCGAGCAGCTCTTTTTCAAATGAGTAAAGGTCATTTACAAACATCACGTGACATATTGCCAGATTAATTGTTTTCTGTAAGCGCTTGTCATTCCAGTCTTCATCGGTTAGGTATAAATCGGATGAGTATTCGATTAATTGCATAAATGGCAAAATACCCACTGAATCGATACGTATCTATAAATTAATTACAAATTTTTTTGTTAAATACTTTATTATTATAATTATTATTATTATATTATTATTTAAAAAAATTGTTTAAGTGACAAAAGCAACGAAAAGTAGTGATTTTTGATTTTTGCGGCTCTACTAAAAACCGAATATTCAATCCTGCGGTCGGGTGTATAGCACTACGCAATTACACTATTGAAGGCATAGGTCTTGACTTTACAGGGGCTACGCTTTGCGTCAGATTGGACACACATTAAACCATTATATAATTATTACACTAATAGTACTAAAGTATATGTTAATAGAATTAGAGAGCAATTTAAATATGTATTCAATACTTCATTATAGGTTTTAAAGTGAAAACATTTCAAAATTTCTTTTCATATTCCATATTGATATTAAAAGCAAATAATAGAAAATTTTCAAATAAACTGTCCGGGGGTCTATTACTGGGGGTCACAGGTAGACAGAAAAACCTAGTTTGAATTAATAAAAATTGTTTTTTATTATCTTTTACATGAATGTTACATAGTAATGTAAAAAAAATAAATTATGTCAGTAGAAATAATTTTATAAAATGCTCATAAATTAAATAGTGTTTTTAATTTATGCACATTTACTAAATATCTGTAATTGTAAATTATTTTGTTAATTAATCTGTACTTGTACTAATAACATGTAAATTATTTTTTATGACAACTATTAATTTAATATACAATAAGTAAAAATTAAATTGTTAAGAATAATAAATTTTATTTTTTATTTAATTAGTAAATATTTAAACCTCCATATCAAACATTATTTACTAAATAAAATTAAACATTAACTATACAAAAGTTTAAATAAATTAATACTTGCAAAATGTCATCAAAACTATTGAACTGATTATGAGTTGAGTAATAGATATTCTCTCTTCTATTGCCGCTAACGTAAATCGTAAAACATTTTGCATAACGTTTCGTCTGTACGTAATTATATTGACTACATATTGACTCAAACACTGCATATTGAGCCAAAACATACGGTTTCCAATTAATCAGCGGCATGCTAGTTTTGCACCAGAGCCTATCGCTTGCTAATTCAGCTTGCTGCCATATCAGACTACTTTGATAGCAATCATACAAAAGATCGTCTTTTGGTTCGGCATGATCATCAAGCACAAAAGTAGTCAGCACAATTTTGAACAGGTTTTCGAACTTTTCGATATTTTTGCAATTTGGATATAAATAAGCAGCAAATATGCCGGTTGTGCTTATTTTATCAAAAGCTTTTTTGTCTATCATGCTAAATTGAGACACCCAAGCAGACCATTTGCGTATGCTGTCAACGGTCCAGAGTGGATTCATCTTGGTCTGGTACAAAAAACTTGAACTAAATGCTGGTATTGGATATTTTGGTTGGTATTTAGTGACATGTTCTTTGTTTTTAATTATTGCTGCTAAAAATTAAAAAAAAATAAAACTTGTTAAATTAATATTAAAGGTTTTAAGAAGTTATAAAGGTTTTTTAACTTAAAAAATTTTTACTATAGAAAATTTATTTTTAATAAATAATTAATAATAAAAAAGTTTAATTGAGCATTTTTTCTAACAATTTATATTTATCTAGCTAACAAATTAAATAATTATTTTTGTTAAGGTGTAAAAAAAATGTTATAAAAATATTTACATATTAAAAAATAATATATTTTATATTAGCAAACATTAATTATTTATTAGCTAATTTATATTATGTGTACGTTGTATAAATATATTAAAAGTAGCTAACTATTAGAATTACGCTAGAATATAAATTGTTCATTTTCAATTAGTTAAATTAGTTAATAAAATATTTAAAACTTTATTTGTAAAAATTAACCTTTTTCCAGTATGTCCTTGTCAAATTTAATTATAATTTCTTCTAGTTGTTGAAATGACATAATTAAATAAATATATTAAGTTTATCTACAATGTGACAACAGTTTTAAAAGTAAAATAAAAAAATTAAATTAAATTAATTAACATTATACTATTTATTAAATAAATTATTTTAAGATGAAAAAATTAAAAACATATTTAAAATAGATTAAATTTCTTTTAAAAAATAAAATACAAATATTATATTTTAAAAATTTATATTATTTTAAATTACAATTATTAATTTATTGGTAAATTTCATCATCTTCTTGTAAAAACTTTATTAAGTATTCTAAGCTTTGGGGATAAAAATGTTGAAATTTTTAAAAATCATTTTAAATTAATTTACAACTAATCAAATTAAACAAAATTTTTATTAACTTTTGACTACTTATTGATGATTAAACAATTACTAATTAAGAACAGATCTGTCCGCCGAGGAATCAATCTTTGTCCTGAGTCCTTTCATTAGGATTTGGCACATATTTTATTAACATTTTTGATTAATTATCCAAATTAATTCAATTATTTTTAAAATGTTTATGTTGTTTATTCATTTCATTATATTTATTGTCATAAATAAGTTCAAAATGTTTTTTATTGATTTTATTTGCGGCATAAATAGCGAGTTTAGAAACTTTTGCATTAAATGAATGTTAATCTTTTGCAAAACTATCGATATACTTATGTTCAATAAAAGCATTTTTTTGCAACAAAATATAACATGTTTAATTTTTTTTATAAAAAATATT
>JAQFXP010003780.1:0-11823 GCA_034693685.1 Belba bartosi | reverse complement strand
TACCATTTTCGATATTACCATTTTCGATATTACCATTTTCGATATTACCATTTTCGATATTACCATTTTCGATATTACCATTTTCGATATTACCATTTTCGATATTATGATTTTTGATATTACGAATCTCAATATTACTATTTTTGACTTTTTAAAATGTTTTTGTTTTTCTGTGTTTCTAAAACATTTAATGATCCTAAATTTGAATCAAAGTTACAGCTTTATATTTCATACTATTCATGCGATTTTCAATCAATTCAATTGATTAGTCAATACCTTTCAATCCATTCAACTCTAAATTCAATATTGAATTTTGGATTTGATTCTAATTTTATGCAATTTTTTGTATATACTATAAACTCTATACAGAGTAATTTTTTTGTATAAGCTTTTCGCTCTGGTTGTACATTTCCCTTATTTTTCAAGAAATATATTATTATTAGATTTATTGGATTTGTAATTTTTATTCTATTGTTTTGAACATGAATATATATATTTTTTCTACAAAAGTTAAGATATATCAATTGTTTTTTATTAGCCAATAAATTCAAAGGTAACAATTAAATTCAAACAATAATCTGTTTTACAAGTTGAATAGTTTTAATTTAATTTAGATTGTTTATTTAGTTAGTATTGAATTTAAAAAAAATTAATGATTTATTTGGTTTTAAAATTTGCAATTTTAATTCGAAGTTTACATTTAAAAAATTAATATGTACAAAATAAAATATTTGTCAGTTATGCTGTTTTAGCTGTTTTTAATCTTAAAATATATACAATTCTTCGAAATGCCAAAGTAAACTTGATTTTTTAATCAGTTATTCATTTATTCCGATAAAAACTTTTACAAATGAGAAAATATTTTTTAAAATGCAATACTTAAGTGTGTTTTTTAAACTTAAAAACTCAATTGAGATATATTTTTGTTTGCTTTATATAACTAATTGAATTTTGATTGAAAACAACTTTTACTCTTAATATAAATTTCGATGATTATAGAGTAATAAAACAAAATAACTATAATTACATAAAACCACTAATTTATTTGAAGACTAACCCAAACCGCAAAATAAACGACTCTTCGATTGCATACATCCTTGAGATACGATGTCATGAGATAGTGGTGTCGAACGATAGCAGCGATAGTCCACCGAAACCATAGAGCGAGAGACCGGTCTTGACGGCAGCCAATGACCCATTATATAAGAGCTGTGCCGCTATTTCCGGGTCTATCAGTTGTAGTGAAATTGTAGTGAGAAGTGGAGAGAAGTGCCAAATGTGAGCATTGCTTACACCGAACATCAACTCAACACTCGATTCGATATAATGGTTCGTATTATTTCTTAACTTATTTAAACTTAACTTTTTTTACAATTCTTTATTTCTATTCAGTTATTAATAAAACAAAATAAAAGTTTTATTTAACTTTTATTTATTAAGTTGTTTATATCCGATTTAAATTGATATGATTTAAAATTACAATTTATGTCTATAAAGTTTTAAACGTAACAAATATCAAATACACTATTTAAATGAACATGTTTATTTTAAATAGTTGAATGCTATTAGAATTTATATATTTAGAATCAATATTGTTTAAATAAGACATTGCTCTATGGATCAGATCCGTCCATCTTTTATCTTCCTATCGCTGTATGCGGTAGCTGTGGTGGTGTTGGGTCAGCCCAGCTTTCGGCCCCCTTCTATACCCGCAATATTTGCAATAATCCGGTACCAGAACAGCCCGTGCAATACCGAATCCAATACTCCCGGAACGTGTTTAGCGCAGAATGACTGCCTGACCAGATCTGGAACACCTGACGGCACCTGTGCCTCCGGGTTCGCCTCCTGTTGTAATTTCAAGTTCACGTGCGGCGGAAGAACTAAAGAAAATGAGACAATATTTGTAAACAATTTGTATCCGCGAACAGACAACGGGACAAACACATGTCAAGTGACGATTGATAAACAGCCAAATGTTTGCCAATTGAGACTCGGTTTGTATTATTGATGAAAACTTTTAAAAGTTTTGGATTTAATGTTAGAAATAATATTTACAAAAAAAACCAGATTTCGAAGAGTTCTCATTGGCCCAACCCGATGAAAACGGCCAGTGCACTACCGACTCATTTATGGTCAGAACAACTGTCGGCGAAAGACTTCCAATTCTTTGCGGCGACAATAATAACCAGCACTGTATGAGTTGACGAGTTTTGAAAGTTTTGTACAAAAATTAATTGAAATTCATTTGTTTGCGAATCACAGTATACGTAGACATGGGTCGCGGGTCAGCCAATCCAGTAGTGTTGTCAGTGGTGACCAACGGCAACAATATCGGACGTAAGTGGAAGATCAAGATCAATATGATTCCGTGCAATAACCTAGATATGGCGCCATCCGGGTGTCTGCAGTACTTCCGTTCCCCGTCGGCAGTAGTTCAGAGTTTCAATTATGGCGTTCCGGTCAGTATTACAGCTATTGTCGCAAACAATGCTCTGAATCTAACCAACAATTTGTACAATAATTGACCGCATACTCAGATGGACGGAAGAGCCCGATATCTGTCTAACCTTCGATACACATCCTGTGTTCGCGTCGAAGAGAATTTCTGTTCAATAAAGTGGGAGACAGACATTCCCGGCTCCTTCTCCTGGGGCGCACCGTTTGAGGGCAACCTTACGTCGAGGGGAGCGAGTGGTGGCCTTTGCAATGTCGACGACTTTATAGGCATCGACCAGGGCAGTGCTGAGGGCAGTGGCCCGGGAGAGGACAGGATTTGTGGCACTAAACTGCTTGAAGACGATTATATTATTTGTATGTTTATTAAAATAATTACTTTTGTATTAATTAATTAAATAATTAATTTTAATTATTAATTGATAGCGCGTTCAAAGCCTTTTCAATTAAAGGTTCGGTCAAATAGTGATCAGAAGTTGAATGCTGAGAACGCCCAGCATGGTATGTTTTATATGTCATATTAACTTGATAAATGCATCAAATTTTTGTATATTTTGTCTATTTTGATATTCTTAACTTTTTGTATTTTGTATTTAGGTTTTTCTCTTCGTTACGTTCAGTTGCCGTGTGTTATCTGATTTTATTTACGCTTTAGTTGACTTTTACTAACAAATCAATTAATTATTAAACATAACAACACATTCACAACAACCACAACAATAACACATAAATCACACCAAAGATAAATGTAATACAAACTAAACCTGATTCATTAAAATAAATCTGATAGATACATATTAGACAAACACTGCAATAAACAAACAAATTGTACATAAAATTGAAACAAATTCCTGCAGAATATTACAATACATTAAACATTTGAAACATAAATAATAATTACGAAAAACGAATAGACGAGCTTAGAATTGAAGAAAAAATGGAAAAACGCAAAAAAATGTAAAAAGCCAAAATGTGACACAAGAAGCGGATTTTTTTTATAACAGTCATTGAATTCTTAATTTATTGCACTTTTCACTTATTTATTTTCAAGTCATTAATATTTTTTAAACTTAAAATTGAATAAAATTTATTTTAAAAGAAAAAAAGAAATAACTTTTGTATTCATATTATTCAAATGATCTAATTTATTTAAAAAATAATTCATTTATTTGATAAAAATAAAATGTACTTAAAAAGAGTATTCATTTGATTTATACTTTGTTTTAAAATTAATGCCAAAACTCATGAGATATACTCCCAAGCGATCCATTAATTCGAGTCGAAGAGCGTTGCGTTCATTAATCATTTGAAGGATTATTACTTTATTTGTGTAATAAATGTCTTGTTTTTGTCTCTAAAGATAAGTATTATATAATTAAAAACTTAAAAATATATTTATAGTTTAAGTGAACGAAAAGCTGGTTTAGTGGTAAACCTAACGAATGAATAAATTATGAATTCATGAGAAGTAGACATGAATTGATATATACTGAATGAAGAGGAGGCGTAGATTCATAAGATTCTTAACTGATATATTATATCAGAATATTCGTGTCAACAAAATTAAGTTCAGGATTCGATCAGATTTTGCCTCAATTACTCACATTTGCTATAAGTTATGCCATTTATTCCGATTATCGTCAAAACTATCGATCATTTTATAGATGAGATAACGAATAACAGTTAAAGCGCTGAATAATGAGTATACGGTATAAGACATAAACATTTTGTTATGTAAATCAAGACTAATAAAGGAAGTGATTGTTTTGACTGAATCGAAGATTCCTTTTCGAGATACTGTCCAATAATACCGTCTTTATGACTAAATTCATGATTTTTTTGTTAAACAAAAAATAATTAAAACAAAATTTTTATTCAAATTCATGTCAATTAGAGGAAAAATATGTCAGTTCTCCAAAGTTTACGTCAATATGTTTTTCTAAGCCTTGAACTTAACGCCAATTTTTTTTCTTATTATTTATCTAATTCTGAAAACTTGTTTCCACCAAAAATTAAACACTAAATAAATTTTTGGTCATAAAACTCGAAAATTGTTTTAATCCAATGGAGAACTTGAACTTTAGTTGAAATCACATCAAACTCATATCTCAAGACTTCTTTAATCGGTTGATGACCTGTTTTTAGGCAATACTTCCGCAATACAAATAAAGACATTGAATCCAGTATTCAGTTCTTCTCAGAAGACGTTTTGATTTTGTTCCTTAACTAGACCTCAAACTCGAGAGAACTCGAGTCAAACAATCATTTTATTTAATTGGTGTTCAATTCGACCGATTTTACAGTAAGTAATCGAATAATTTGGCCGATAATCGTATCATTAATTTTCACCAATTCTTCTATTATCTCGTCATTAATCTAACCATTGATTCAATTAATCGCCACATTTGCAGATGAGTTCGCAAAACGTATTTCTGTTCGTTTTGCTCTGTCTTGACGTTCATCTAAGCCTTCAAACCAATGGCACGAGTCGGCAGTTCTGGAGACCTCAGAATATATTTCAACCAGGTTAGTCTATCGTTATTAATTAAATTTTCATGCAAGTCTAATTTTAATACTTTAAAAAACCTTAATATTTACTGAATACTAATTAGTAATCAGCAATGTAAAAAGCATTTAATAAGTTGATTTCTAAAAAGAGCTAGCCACAACCTAGAAATAATTGTTAAACTTATAAAAAGTTTACAGTTTTTAAAAACTACTTCACAAGACTAGCCATAAACATAGACATAGCGCTAAAACCTTATGAATCTATGCCTTCGTTTACAGTTTCGAATATCTTCCAACCGATGCGACTCCAGAACACGCCCTGTAATACAGATATTGGTGACGCCGGCACCTGTCTGTCCGAAAATGAGTGCCGAACACGTCTGGGCACCGGTTCGGGTCAGTGCGGCCGAAGTGGTCTCACGTGTTGTACATTTGTAAGTATTGTTTCTATTTATAGCTAACCATTGCTAAGCACTTGTTCTGAATCCAAAACTATAAATAAAAATATAGAATATTATAATTTTAATCAATAAAAGCTATTTATAGTCGAAATACATTTATATTCACAACACTGATAGAGTTTTCTGCTCTAATTCCGTTCAAATCATAGTTTGCAAATTTTTTTAACTTAAATTTCAAATAAAAATTTACGAGTTTGGACACATTGAGAGGTTATATCCGGGTATTTCTGGTGGACCCAGTGCTTCAATATCTTATTTAGAGGTCACTCAAACTCCAATCAGCCGACTCTGTGTGCGATCTATGTTTGGATAAATAAATTGCTTTAAATTATAGAATTATTTTAATCAAAATTTAACAAAATATATTTAATAAATATTTAGATTTAAACTAGATTAATTTAAATAATTTAATTTAAATTAATCTAAATTATATTTAGCAAAAATTTATCTAATTTGTTTAACACTATAATAAAATAAATATTAATTTATTCAAGTTAGTTTAAATATTTTAGATTAATTTCAAATATACATACATACAATTATATAAATATGAACAAACATACATAAACAAAAAATATCAAGTTGAAATAAATTTAATTAAAAAAAAAATTAATTGTATTTCAGAAATTCACCTGTTCTGGAAAGACGTCGAGTAATGAGACTTTATTTGTGAACCCTTCCTACCCATTGGGAGAGAACGGCACCAACACATGTCAAGTAACCATTCAGAACGCACCCGATGTCTGCCAATTGAGATTAGGTTAGAACTACTGCTTGTCTTTCACTCCAATCCAAAGCAACCTCTAATCGAATTGTCGACAGATTTGGAAGAGTTCAGTCTTTCGCCACCTGACGAATACGGCAGATGTACTAAAGACTCATTTATGGTCAGAACTACAGTCGGTGAACGGCTTCCGATGCTTTGCGGCGAGAATAAGGGCCAACACATGTATGTAGATATGGGTCGCGGGTCCGGCAATCCGGTTGTCCTCTCAGTCATCACTAACGACATCGACTTTTCCCGAAAATGGAAAATAAAGATATCATTGATTCCGTGCAATAACTACGTAATGGCGCCATCGGGTTGTCTACAATACTATCGTTTGCCCTCAGATGTGATCCGATCTTTCAATTACGGACCGAAAGTAATACCGATTTTCACTCTTTTTTTAATAAAAAACAATTAGATTTTTGAACAAAACTTGTGGTTTAGGTCGATATGAAGTCTCGCTATTTGTCAAACTTGAGGTACACGTCATGTATTCGCGTCGAAGAAAACTTCTGCGCTATTAAATGGCAGACCGAAGAAGACAACTCCTTCTCTTGGGGCGCATCCAATGACCCGCTCTATAGCGCCGGAAACGTCTCGTTCTCTGACTTGGGTCTGACGGGCGGTCTCTGCAATGATGACGACTACGTGGGCATAGATCAGGGCTCACAGGAGGGCAGTGGGGCCGGAGAGGACAGATTCTGTGGCGGAAGACTTTTTTACAACAATGTAGTCATTTGTGAGTCTAATGAAAAGGTTTTGAATTTTAAATATCAATTAACAAATGATTTGTTTGTCTGTCTGTGCGAAACCAAAGCTCGTTCTAAACCATTCCAATTGAAAGTCAGGTCTAATAGCGATCAAACAGAAAATGCGAGACATTCTCAAAATGGTAGGAAAAAAGATTAAAACAATAATTACTTTTTAAGTCTTGACTAATAATTTATACAACTTTTTTTTATAGGATTTTCATTACGTTATGTTCAACTTCCGTGCGTTAACTGAGAGTTCAAACTATTAAAACGGAAATTATTTATTAATCATTATTTCTCAAACATTTACCGCTATTTAAGCCACAAAAATAATTAACTATTTATTCAATTAATTAAGAAATTTTTGATAACAAGTTTGTCTTAAAAATAATAATAATTTTTATTCAGTTTTGTTTATACAAATAAAGTAATTAAATTAAAAAAAGATTTAAACAGACTTTTCTAAATATTAATAAAATTGTTTAACTAATTGAATCATTATTTAAATTTAATTAAATAAATTAATAAAACATTGATTAAAAGTTTTTGAAAAAAAAACTTTGAAAATATTATTAATTTGTTTTGACAACAGATGTCGTGATTGGTTGAGAAGTATTTTACGATTTATTTACGAAAAAATATTTAATAGTTTTTACAAATTTTTGTAATTATTTCTGCAATTAATTTGAGATTACATTACGTTTTGATTCGTTTTTTTGTATTATATATAGTATTTTATTTCAGGTTTAATCGAAAAATTATTTATTTCTGTTTTTAATTTTAATAATTTATACAAAACTTAAGCCAATTATCATCAATGGCTTCCAATACGAAGAGTTGGTCTCAATTAGTGAGCCATCAGTCGATGGAAAGCGAAGCGAATATTAATCGGGAATTGAATTCGAGTTTAAACGCAATTAAGACAAACAATGAGTCTTTTGTATCTCTCGATGACGTAATGTCTGAACAATTGGCCAACAAATTGAGCGCTGAAGAGGTCGACGACGACGAAGAAACGGAAGAGTCCGTGGGAGCCATCGGAGCCATCGGCGGTCAACCGATTCCCGATTCGACCAATAGGTCAGAAGATTTGAAGAAATTTATGGAAGAGTCCGGTCTTGACATGAGTCAAGTGCAGCAGATGCTCGACAACTGCACCGACACCTCCTGTGATGAACTACTGGCCCGTTATCTTCAAAACGAATTCGATAGACAACACGACCAGAACCTGAAGAAAGAAGAGAAAAAACTGAATCAAAACTCTAAGGTTTGGTTCGATTGCGACAATAGGTCGACAATAGTGTTAATTATCTGAAAAACTTGTTTTGATTGGACGGATAGGTCGGCATATCTTTTGATTTGTACCGACGCGTCAAAGAGGAACCGATTGACTCGGACTCAGACGATGAGTTCCACGAATACGGCGAAGACTCGAAGCACTGGGACTCGTTTGAGAAGTCCGAACGACAGGCGGCGGCCGCACAGATAGGTCGACAGGGCTTTGTGGTCAGGAACGGGACGGTTACCACTAAACACGACTTAGAGAACAGCGCTCGCAAGAACGCACAACGGGTTTGGAATAACTGTTGTTTTGTTGTTAAAAACGATTTAAATAACGCAAAAGTATATGTTCTGCAGGTAATGGAGTCGGTTAGTGGTCTGAGGACTGGCGACGGCGGGAGTTTCGATATGAAACTCAATAACAATGTCTATAACGCTCTGAAAGTGCATTCCATGTCGTGAGTCGAGAATTTGTTGAGTTTTGCATTGAATTGAATTGAATTGAATTTGTTTTGATATGATTTAAGGGAAGACAAACGAATGGCGCGAATAAAGGAACGGAAGGGCGAGAAGAGTACCGCCGAAAAGGTTTTGGACGAAAAGAGTCGTATAATTGTATTTAAATTAGTGAATAGAGGAGTTCTCGAGACCGTGAATGGCATTATAGCGACCGGCAAAGAGTCGGTTGTACTGCACGGACGCGGATCGATGCCCGACAGGGGTATCACCAGCTGTGAGGTCGCCATCAAAATATACAAGACAACTTTAATTGAGTTTAAGAACCGAACCCAATATATATGCGGAGACCCTATACTGCAAAAGACGAGTAATCTTTCGAAACAAAATCCCAAATATATTATTCCTCTCTGGGCTGAGAAGGAAATGCATAATTTGGTTTGTTTTTCCTCATTTCTGATCAAAAAAATTTTTTGCAATAAAAATACTTTAATTGCAAAATCAGAACCGAATTCGTCGAAACGGTGTCTTATGTCCAGAAGTTCTAATACTTCGAAAACACGTTTTGGTAATGACTTTCATTGGAACCGATGGCAAACCCGCGCCTACTCTCAAAGACTCGCATTTGACTGAAGAACAGTTGTCTAAAGCCTGGAAACAAACGGTTGAAATGATGATTAAGTTATATAAAGGTTTGGCTTTACTTATCCTTATTCTTTTGGCACATTTTAGAAGTTTTTTGTTCTAATCATCAATTTATCGAAACTTAAATTTTTGATACAAAACGACTAATAAATTGTTTTATCTTTAATATAGACTGCGATTTGGTTCATTCGGATTTCAGTGAATATAATCTTTTGTGGTTTGAAAATAAAGTATTTATTTAATGTTTATTTAACTTATTTTCATATAAAACGCAAAAAATTTCACTTTTGACCAAAGGTCTGGTGTATTGATGTCTCCCAATCCGTCCTCTCAACACATCCCATGGCGTTTAAGTTCTTGTGGAGAGATTGCAATAATATTCATAAAGTGATTAAATAATTAAACGATTTGTTTAACAAATTAATTGATTAAATGTTTTATTGAAAAGTTTTTTGCCAAACGTTGTTTGCCTGAACTGATTTCGGCCGCAGACCTCTTCACCAAAGTTTGTGGAAAACAATTGGACACAACTTCGGCCGAGAATGAGTCGAATTCCGTCGATCTTTTAGATAAGGTTTGGATTTATAGTTATTAGTTGTGAAACAAATTTTGGTTTATTTGCCATTTATTTGGCCAACAGATGGAAAATTACGAGAAAAGTGAAGAACTTCTCAAATATAATGTGTCTGAAAGTGATGACCCGTTCGAAGATATGCTGGAAAGGAGTGCTCGAGAGAGACAAACGTCCGAACTGTCGATCAGTCCTCGAGACAGGAAAACGTCGGAATTGTCCGTCAGTTTCAAGAATCTAATCGGAAAATCTCCGCCGAAGTCAAAGTGAACGCAAAATATTGAAAATATCATTAAAACTCAACTAAGGGTTTGCCTTATCATTGGTACTATTGACGGGATTTTGAAATAAATGTTTTATTTTTTTTGTAAAACTAAGTTTGTTTCGAAATACAGTATTTGTTTGAATGGATTTACGCAAAAATGGGGTTTTGCCAAAGTTCTACACAATCTAAAAATTTGGCCAAATTTTTGTAGTTAATTATATCGTATAAAACAATTGATTTGTTATGTTTTCAAAATTGCAATTAATTTATTAGAATTATTTAATTCTAAAATTTGACTCAAAATTAATTAATTAATTATTTAATTTCTATTACCGGCAATGAAATTGTTTTAATAAATTGTTTTTATAATTATATTGAAAATTATACGATATGTTTAATATGGGATTAAAATTAAGATTTATTTTTATTAAATAATTAATTTCGAATTAAAATCTATTTGAATTGATTGATAAATGTTTGAACTTCTGAAACCCAATCCAAACCATATGTTTTTCACATTTTATTTTTATTTTTGCATTATTTTCAGTTAAAATGAATATAAAAATATCTTTAATGATATGTTTAATGTCATTAACTTCGAGTAAGTTATGAATTGATAAATATTTGAGTCGAAACGGTTTTGTTGTTAACATTCGATTTGTGCTCTTCTGTACAGTTAATGGCAAATTAAGTCGAGAGATCTGTTCCCTAACCCGGGACTCATTAGACTTGTGCAGCAAACAGGTATGTCGTTTGTAAAGATGTGTCAAAATGTTAGCTTATTTTTCAATTCGATTCATTGTTACTGGAATTTAATCGACAATTCTTTTGAAAATGAATGATAACCATTGATAACCATTGTTCGGCAACTTTAAAAATTAATGTTAAAATCTAAAGCGTAATTTTTGAATCTAAAATATAACATGCTTAAGTGTATTCACATATATCGTGTGTAGTATTATACTACTAGTATAATTTACCCATAATTTAATTTCAATATATAACTTATATATATATAAGTTATATACAGTCGCCATCAAAATTAAGTTTTCTGCTTATAATCTATTCAGAGTTGCTTGCTTAAAAAATAATAATTTATTTTGCAACTATGGAATCATGGTAGGCATAAAACAATTAAAGAAATTTTTAAAATTTTATTTTGGTCTTGAGTAACATCTCAAAAAAATTTATCATAATTATACAAATTGTTTAAAACAAAATACAATTAGATGCGTGTATTTTTATTTTTAAAAATTTTTATCTTGGACAATTTTAACAAATACTAAAAGTTAAAAAAATTTAATACTTGTTAGGCTTAGAAATAAAGCAACCTTGGTTATTTTTAAGTAAAAAACTTTTTAAAAATATAATCTTAAAACATTAAGTTTATTTATAATAAAGATAACTATTTTTTGGTAAAAATAGGTAAAATTTCGAACTCTTAATACGTTTCCATATATTATATGCTGTATATAAAAAATCTAAATAAAATGCTGACAAAGTACGTAAATTGTAATCAATTAATTATTATATTCGACATTATTATATTCTACATTATTATATTCGACATTATTATATTCTACATTATCATATTCGACATTATTATATTCGACATTATCATATTCGACATTATCATATTCGACATTATCATATTCGAC
>JAQFXP010003779.1:0-11824 GCA_034693685.1 Belba bartosi | reverse complement strand
ATTCAGCAAAAACTATTTCAATTTTTTTAGAGCATATATGATGTACTTTTGTTTAAAAATAATTTTAAGAATATTCTGGTGTGCCCTTACGCGAATCTTCCTTGTGAGACGACTAATTAAAAATTCGACCGACACTAGCGGCTCAAAAAAGCATTTAAAATTTTAAAACTAATTTAGTTTATTA
The DNA here is from genome assembly GCA_034693685.1 of Belba bartosi. Classification (NCBI taxonomy): domain Eukaryota; kingdom Metazoa; phylum Arthropoda; class Arachnida; order Sarcoptiformes; family Damaeidae; genus Belba; species Belba bartosi. Next base: position 11,640 of record JAQFXP010003779.1, on the reverse strand, counting down.
ACTATTATTTATTTATTTAAACTTACATAGCCAGCTTTTCCATAATTAGCATAGTTGCATTGATCAAGACCAAATATCGGTTCGGACAAAATTGCCGCTGGAATTGCTATATTAATTACATATTAGGTAAGTAACATAATAAAAAAATTAACAAGTTTTAAAGCTATAAACCAAGCTTGTTATTTTGATTAAAATTTTAGTTAAAAATACTTCTTATAATACTCATAATAATTTTTTTAATTTACATTTAAAAACTTGATTAATTTATAAATGTAATTAAAAATTAAAAGACGAGGTTTATAGCAAAAACATTTATCAAAAAAAAATTAAAAAACACTAACTGATTGTATTTTGTGTTGGATCGTATGCAGCGTTTACTACAATTGGATGCCAGGGCCAACTGTGCCATAAAATAATTTATTCAATTAATTGTTAAATTTTAAATTATAATTTGCAAAAATACAACGAAAAAATAACTTGCAGAAATTTAAAAAGCACTGGTTCTCGCAGTAAACTGTAATAATGTGAATTGATTTTTCTAAACATTCTAAATATTGTTTTCAATGCACGACCATGGATAACTTTCGTCTAAAATGCAAATTATTAATGATTAACAAAAGAATTAACTTGACACAATGTTTACCAAGTCATATTGCTGATCTAAAATGGCATTATTAAGTAGCCAATCTGGATATGCCACATTGGCGACAACTGCATCTAACTTTTCCAGTGCTATAGGTCGGGTGTAGTCATCCAAAACGTTGGTATTGTTTTGAAGCAATTTATAAAACGAACGTTCGATTGATTCGACCAATTCTGTTGCCTAACATTAAACATAAATTAGACGTAAACCTAAAACAACAATTTTCAAAATTCAAACTTTATTTTTAATTTTTGAAAAGTAAACAGGATCCTGATCAATCCATCGACGACTGACTGCCCAGGGTATGTTTGTTTTTAGTAAATCTATGCAAACATTAGGCAATTTATATACTTCTGTCGGTCTTTGAGTGTAACTCTGTCTAATTCGGCGAAACTTGTTTGTTGTATATATATTAAATTGCGACAAAACTAGCCAGCCAAAATAAGTGGCAATTGTTTGCTTTGGTGTTGCATTAATGATTGCAGCAACATTCGTAAAATAATCAATGTAATCTACGTTAACCGGCTCATTATCAGTAAACCGAATTCTTAAATTGCATAATCTGTACACTTTGTTCATTAATTTAGTGAAATTAAGTACAACTGTTCCGTCCGGTAATGTCATCGCTTGTGTTAATTGTCCCAAAGTTACCATTGATTGCCGGTTACTCATATTAGCTGGCGAAAATGGAATGTCACTTCTTTTTACAGCCTGCAAAATTAATTGTTCGAAAAATTGTTTTGAAAAAATTAAAATTAAAACAAATCAGAATTTTTAAATTAAAAAAATAGTTTACAAGTTAAAAAAAAGACAACTCAATAAATAATACCTGATTTAACTGGTTAAGAAAAGTAAACATGTCATATATTTTTTGAATAGTATCGGAATTATTCTGTCCGCCACACAATACAGCCGATTCAATTATATAATCGAGCAAGCTAATCGCTTGTCTCGATATATCAATATTGTCCAAATCACTAAATCCACTTATGGGTACATTTGGAGAAAACTGTAAAAAAATTAATTAAATTTTTTAATTATGTCATTCATTTATATATATTTTTTTGCTTACATATAAAAATCTTTTTGAATTATTGTAATAATCCGGTTGAACATAGAGTGCAATAATTGGATCCGAAGAATAACGAGCAAGCATTTTAGCAAGTGCATTTTGCCAACTATAGCTTTGGGCGTTATATGTGCCGGTTAGAGGCCAACCGCCTATTGATTTGAGTGTATCGTCACAAAGATATTTGACTCCTAATTCTTCAAGCGTTGCTAAATTAAAAATTTATATAAATTAAACATTGATTTAAATAAACACATATTTGTATATTAATTTAGATATTATTTTTTAAATTATTTTTTTACTTAAAAAGATTTGACTTAAATTTTTATTTTCTAACAATAAACTAACAAAAAATTAATTTATTAATTTTTTAATAATTTTAACAACTTAAATTTATACTTACGCTCATCGATACAATCCCTGTATAGATTAGATGCAAATTTAACTGTTTTCGAATCAGTTGGTTTGTTTGCTTGTTTCATTACTTGTTTTAACTTGATTTGTAGCGGAATATTAATTGTGGCTAAAACACCATACCAGGTATATAAATCTGGTATTGGATTACTTGCAATAAACCCATCACATACGTAGTTATAAAAATTGTCGCATGGGTCAACAGATTTGTTAATGGATTTCGCAATTAATTTATCAAATTTGTCACAATCTTTATGACAAAAATGGTCGTGGTTATGGTGATGGTGATTGTGATGGTTATGATTATGGTATTTTCTATTATTTGTATATATTTTGTTCAAATTTTTATCTATAATTTGAAATATTTTAAAAATAATTAAGCAATGTAAAAATTGTTATTTTTATTAAACTGCACAATTATTAATTTTTTATTAATTATTTAATTTTACAAAATAATATTGATTATTATTTAATTTTAAATCATTTACCTTTAAAATGGTGTTTGATGCAAGATACAATTAATATATTTGTAAAAAATAAATTCAAATAAAATAAATATTTGTTCATAGTTAATTTTTTAGTTAAACTTCAAAGTGAATATATTTTAAACAAATTTTATCTATTTATATAGTTTTAAAAATAAAATTAAAACAGTTTATTAAACTCATAATTAAATAATTGAAACAAAATATAAAAATTTTATATAATTATTTTTATAAATCTGTTTTAATAAATTAAATTTTTTAACAAGTTTATTTTTTAAAAATGTTAGCATGTTTTAGTTTAAATTTAATTTTTAATAATAATTTTTTCTCAAATTGTTAAATTAATTGCCAATAATCTAAAAGGATTACAATTAAAACAAGAATGAACACTGTGATATTAAGTTAATACACTCTTAAATATCTAAACTAAACTATAAACTCTTAGACCTAATTTCAATATTTATAGTAAATCCAATTTGCTAGATTTCATGTATTTTATGGCAAAATTAAGCTAGAACAGCATTTAAACCAGAGATGAGTGCCATTGTTAAAAACTTAGTTCAAGTTAATGCCAAACAATAATGTTTTAAAGTTAATATTACACAAAGATCGAGAAGGTCGGCCGATCCAAGGAGGGATCAGGAGAGAGATTTTTCTCAAAATTTTGGCCAAAAACCTATGGGGGATCAGGGAGGGGATTTTTCCAAAAACGCTTAAAAAACCTATATATTTATGATAAAATTTTGTCTAATTTAACTGGATTTAAACTAAATTTAGTTTAATTAACTGAATTTAAACCGGATTTAGCACCATTTTAGGGAAAATTTCATAATTTTGGACAAAAAACCCAAAACGCCGAAAGGGGGAAGGGGTATCTTTACTCGGACCAAATGCTAGGGGGGATAAATCCAAATTTTCAAAATCAGGGGGATTTTTGCCTGATCCCTCCCGTTCACGAGCCATGATCTTACATAAGATTGATATAGCATGCATAATAAAAGTTGATAAATTCATTATAAGCAGAAAGTTTGTTTTTCGCTTCAAAATAGCAATATCCTCCCAATTAAACCCCCGGTACAATCTTAACTTAAATCAAATCATAGTTTTAAAACTTTAACTTGATAATTATATGCTCAATATTGTAATCTTTAAACTTAGATCAAGCATAAATTTTATCAAGTTTAGTTTTGGCTTTTATAATACAAATTTAAACTTTTGTAAATATTGAAAATCTGGAAAAATTAATTGTAATTAAATGTAATTGTCATTTATTTAATAATTTGTAATATGAATATATTATTTGTAAATAAAGTTATCATTGATTTCATTTAAGATATTTAGCCTTTTGATAAGCGTTTATAAAATAACAAATAAACTTTTAGAAATTAGTCTGAGTTAAAAAATAAACTATGAATTAAATTGAGTTAAGATGTTTAAGAGGGATGATATTAAAATTTTAAAGCGAAAAACAAACTCTCTGATTATAAGTCTGTTTATTGAATGCAGAGTTTGTTAATTTTGAAAATTGTAGTCATTTATTGATTGCTTATATGCATTAAATTAATTATTCGATACATGTTTTATAAGATTATTGTTCAAAATATTAATTAAATTTTAAAAAGTATCTTGTTATATTATTATTTATTAGGATTAAACTTCAATTTATAAGTATAACAGACGTACATGCTGACATACAGTCACTAGATAACGAAAATATGAGTACAAAACCAAAATTAGTCAATTTATATTGTTGGCGAAATGATCGACATACTTTCTAGTTTTAAATTTATTTAACTTTATTTTAAGTTTACTTTGTTTTTATATAAATCACACAAATATCAAAAGTAATAAACAAAGCAATTAATTATACCTACTACTATTCATAGGCCGAAGCCTTTCTTTCTGCTGTAGTAGGGCCAGGGCTGCAATGCCAAGGTCATTTGCTACTCATACTGTACTAATCCCGGATATCATCAGAGACTCATCAGAGAGCACTATTTAAATCAGTGAGGTGCAATTACTAAAAGTTGAAAAGTGTTAGTTATCTTTTTTACTGTTTATTAAACATTTTAAAACATTATAAACATTATATTTCCAAGAAGCCAATGCAGATATATGGTTTTGAATTTATTAATAAACAGTAAAAAAACTAACTAACACTTTTAAACTCTTAATAATTGCACCTCACTGATTTAAATAGACTTCTGATATGTTACTTTTAAGTTGAAATATATCTATTCAAACAAATAGTGACTTTTTTAAATGGGTTATGTAAACTAATATTTTATTGTATTAATAAATTTAAAAAAAAATTTTAAATTATCTAAGATATTACAGTACGTAATCAGTTTATAATGTATACAAAATTTAATTTTTAAAATAAATTTTGTGTGTAATTTTTGTGCGATTAATGTGTGAGAAATTACCTAGAATATCAAATAAATTTTCAAGTTTATTTTTCAGATTAATATTAACTCATTTTTAATTTTTAAAACCAAAAAAGGGTTAAAATTTAGCAAAAAATCAGAATTTGGGCCACAAAGTGATTGAATAGAAAATGCGATCAAATTATAGCGAAATAATTGAATTAAAATAATTTGCGAAATAAATCGGAAACAAAAATAAGTTAAATACAAATAAGTTTAAAGCAGATCTAAATTTATAGTTTGAATATTAAATTATTTATAGCAATTTAGAATTAAATTTAGAAATTTTTTTGGAATTAAATTTAATATAAATAGTCACACAATGTCTGCGAATAAACAACAGTTAATAAGGATACAAGACAAAAGCAACGTATCAATTTTTTAACACAAATATTTGAATAAGGACACCACTGTTTTTTACCACCATTTAATTTTAAAATTCTTAATATTTTGTAATTAAATCATTAATTAAAAATAAAAATTAAGTTAGGAAAGTGACATCAGTTTAAAATTAAAAAAAAGTGTGATCACTTCGCCGATAATTTAAAATTGCCTAAATTGAGTTGAGAGCACATGTTGTCTAAACGCAAATCTATATTAGACTAAAGGGATAGGAAATCAGATTCTTATCGAATGAATCATTTGGTAAAACATAATAAAGTTTGTCATTTTGTAAAATCATAACTAGCATGTATATTTTAAGTTTAAATTCTTTGATATTTTAATAATTTTTAATTAATTTTTGTTTAATTATTACCAAGTTGAATTAAATTTATGAAGCAAACAAAAGTTAATATAGTTTAATATATGATAAGAGTCAAGTATCTCATAGTTGCAGTTTAAAAACAGCTAGTTAACACTTTAATCAATGAAGTTTGCAAGTGAAAATAATCATAGATTAGTTACGTTTTAGATTTTTAAAGCTTTCAACAAGTTTTATTAAACATTCAAAAACAATGTAACTGCAGTGGCTTAAAGCTAACTTTGCAGATTATTGCAGATATGCTATTTATACATGTTAACTCAACAGTAAAAGTAAGTAACAAATATTTTTAATTTTGTAACATATCTCATTTATGAAACTAGTATAACCACAACTTACAAGTCCAAATTTACAATTCAAATGACTAGTATTAAACATTATTTATAGCTTTAAAGCGCATAAACATTATATAGCAAGATTCTATTCTTATATCTAGTTATAATTTGCGGTTTAGAACTATAAATAATGTTTAACAGAGTTTATTAGTTTTGAAAATTATAGCCATTTATTAATTAATGATATATACAGTTTATTAATTATTTGTTACTTAAATTATTACTTAATATTATTGTTCTAAATCTTAATTAAATTTCTAAATGCATCTATTTAAATTAAATCACAATATTTAGCCAAAATACGCATAACAAAAATTACATTAAATAATATAAATGTATAAATTTAAATTAAATAAAATAATATTTGAATTAATTAAATTATTTATTTAAATTAATTTAAATTACATTCAATTTCTACCACAAAACGCATTTATCTATTGGATTCATATACGAACCCAAACTACAATTCCAGGCCTTTGCAAATTCAGGCATGTTTTGCATTTCACCAATTATTCGATATTTGGCCAAACTGTGAACGTCCTGGGTATTTAAATATTGTATTCCTGCTGCTGATGTGTTTTGGCACCAGGTCTATACAAAATAATAATCATGTTAATAAATTAAATTATTATTTCTTTAAACTATACTCACGTATGCGTTAGAAATAAAGAATAACTGATTTTTTGTGTATTCTTTTAATGTAGTCATGTCTGTTCTCTTTACCTTTTGGTAGGCATAATATGCTTCTCTTATGCCTCCATTGTCTGCAATGTTTTCACCCAAAGTATTCACTCCATTCACCTATTTATTAGTTTTAATTTTAATTATTAAATATTAATTTCTATTAAACATTAAATAGATTTAAGTTTTAAACATATTGTTTACACATATTGTTCCATCATTTTGTCTTTGGTTAAACAGTGCTTGATCACCAGGCAGGTTTTTGTAAATTTCCGAATTATTTTGTTGAGAAAACAAAAATGATTTAAATAGTGTCGTGCTAATTGGTTCGCAAAAATTATTATATTGGTCAACAAAACACATCGCTCTTATATTGAAGCGATCTCGTGTTGCCTGGTTCCATTCATCATTATAATTGCCATTTTTATCCCATAGGCTTCCTGGTTAAATTTTCAAATTTAGCCAATAACTGTAGTTTAATTTTTTTCATTTATTTTTAATAAAATTATTACCTTGATTGTCAAATCCATGCGTAAATTTATGTCCAATAATCTGATTAAAAATAACAAATTTTATTAAAATATTTAATAAACATTTTGTTATTACAAAATCACTGTTAAATTATTAACTAAACCAAATAATTATATATAAAATATCAATAAATTATATACAAATTAAATTCACCCACCTTATTAAATTATTATAAAAATAATAACTAAAATTAAAAATTAATCAAACACATAAAATATAATTATTGAACTAGATCTATTAAGGAAAATTATTTTTAACTTTAAAGCTACTTTAACTTATTAATAGCGTAAATATTTTTGGTCCCTTTTTATATATTAAGTTTATACAAATTGTATAAAATATAAAACAATATTTGCATATAAATCCAAAACTTTTATTAGAAAATTACCTTGCACAAATCTAAAATATCTTAAAAAACACTCAGATCCGGTAATTAATCATGACTTATTCTAAAATAGATATAAATATAATTGTAAAATAAAATCTTGAAATTAAAAATAGATTCATAAGATGAGGGCCCAATCAGAAATTTCTTAAGTTAGCATGGTTCATATTTGATGTGAGATACTTAACAACTTATTGTGATCAACACAACCCTGCCAACTTTTACACTAATTTGTCGGTACTTTAGTCGTCCGTTACTGAGACGACTAATTAAAAATTCGACCGACACTAGCGGCTCAAAAAACATTTAAAAACTAATATAGTTTAGTAATTATTATTGATTTATTTAAACTTACCGTGCCAGCTGCTCCATAATTAGCATATTCGGGTTGATCAAGACCAAATGCCCGTTCGGACAAAATTGCCGCTGTAATTGCTATATTAAGTATATATTAAGTAATTAATAAAATAAACAAAATTATCAAGTTTTAAAGCTGTAAACTAAGCTTGTTACTTTGATTAAATTTTGTTAGTTAAAAATACTACATATAATACTCATAATCAGTGAAGGGAACAATTTAAATCTTGCGCTATGAATGTTGGTTTTCCTGTAATGTTTGTAATGTAAAACACTTAAGCAATATTAAACAAGTGGCCACAAAAGCTTAAAAGTTTCCCATCACTCCTTATAATAAAAATCAGCAAAAACCATACCAATGGAATTACCAAACTGTACGTTTGCTATTAAGTTAGTGTTTTGGCGAAAAAATAAACAAAACTCTTATTGAGATTATTAACTTAATAGTAAACGTACTTTTTGTTAAGCCCATTAGTATCACTTTTGCTTAATGAAACCTTATATTTACAATAATAACTTTTTACAATTACATTCAAAAACGTAATTAATTTATATTAATAAAAAAAAATTAAAGTTTGGCATTTTAAATTTATATAAATACATGTAATATAGTAAAATCAAAAATAGAACTCATATTAAATAAAATGCAATAAACTTTCGTTTTTAATTTAAGTGGTTGGGTTCTAATTTTATATTTATAATGTTAAAAGTATATATTTGAATAACATGTACATTTAAACGAAAAACTATTAAAAAATTAAACGACGGCTGTTACAGCAAGAACATTTAATGTTTGATTAAATATTAATTAAGTAAAAAAATAAATAATTTTAAAACACTAACTGATTGTATTTTGTGTTGGTTCGTATGCAGCGTTTACTACAATTGGATGCCAGGGCCAACTGTGTCATAAAATAATTTATTCAATTAATTATTAATTTTAAATTATAATTTACAAAAATACAACGAAAAAATAACTTGCAAAAATTTAAAAATCACTGGTTCTCGCAGTAAACTGAAATAATGTGAATTGATTTTTCTAAACATTCTAAATATTGTCTTCAATGCACGACCATGGATAACTTTGGTCTAGAATGCAAATTATTAATGATTTAAAAAAGAATTAACTTGACACAATGTTTACCAAGTCATATTGCTGATCTAAAATGGCATTATTAAGTAACCAATTTGGATATGCCACATTGGCGACAACTGCATCTAACTTCTATACTGCAGTCTCTAAGCACTGCATCTCTGTATAGATTAGATGCAAATTTAACTGTTTTTGAATCAGTTGGTTTGTTTGCTTGTTTCATTACTTGTTTTAACTTGATTTGTAGCGCACTGTCAACTTTATCTAAAGTGTCATACCACAAACTATCATCTGGTATTGGATTATTTGCTATAAACCCATCACATACGTAGTTATAAAAATTGTCGCATGGGTCTACAGATTTGTTAATTGATTTCGCAATTAATTTATCAAATTTGTTACAATTTTTATGACATAAATGGTCGTGGTTATTATTATGGTATTTTTTTATATTTGTAGATATTTCGCTCCACTTTTTATCTATAATTTAAAATATTTTAAATATAATTAAGCAATGTAAAAATTGTTATTTTTATTAAACTGCACAATTATCAATGTTTAATTAATTATTTAATTTTACAAAATAATTTTGATTAGTATTTACTTATAAAATAGTTATTTTTAAAATGGTGTTTGATGCAAGTTACAATTAATATATTTGTAAAAATTAAATTCAAATAAAATAAATATTTATTCATAGTTAATTTTTTAGCTAAACTTTAAGACAAATATATTTTTAACAAATTTTATCTATTTATATAGTCCTAAAAATGAAATTAAAAAAAGTTTATTAAACTAATAATTAAATAATTGACACAAAATATAAAATTTTATAAAATTATTATTATAAATCTGTTTTAACAAGTTTAATTTTTTTAAATATTAACATGTTTTATTTTAAATTTAATCTTTAATAATAATTATTTCTCAAATTGTTAAATTAATTGCCAATTATCTAAAGAGAAAATACAATTAAAACAAGAATGAACATATTGATATTAACTAAACTACAAACTTTTTAATTTAATTTAATTATCTAAATTCAATTTGCTAAATTTTTCTGTAATTGATGGCAAAATTAAGCTAGAACAACATTTAAACCAGAGATAAGTGCCATTGTTAAACATCTAGTTTAAGTTAATGATAAACAATAATGTTTTAATAAATATTTAAAGCCAATCCTACATAAAGATATATCATGGATAAAAAAAAGTTAATAAAATTATAAGTTTGTGTATTGAATGCAGAGTTTGTTAGTTTTGAAAATTATAGCCATTTATTGATTGTTTATATGCATTATATTAATTATTTGATACATGTTTTCAGATTATTGTTTAAAATATTAATTAAATTTTAAAAAGTATCATGTTATATTATTATTTAGTAGGATTAAACTTTAATATATAAGTATTACAGGCGTATAATTTTGGTTTTGTACCCATACTTTGGTTATCTAGTGACTGTACATATCACAAAATGCCATAAATATAATATAAATTAAATATAAATATATTTAAAATTTAATTTAATTATATTTAAATAAATTAAATTATTTTTTTTAATGTAATTTAAATTACATTAAATTTCTATTAAAAAACGCATTTATTTTTTGGATTTATATTACTGGGCCGATACGGGGTGGAGGAATCAGGGAAGGGATTTTTCCAAATACTTAAAAACCCCATATATTTATGATAAATTTTTCCTAATTTAACTGGATTTAAACCGGATTTAGCACCGACTTAGAAAAAATGTCCTAATTTTGGCCAAAATTTCAACAAATGTCGAAAGGGTGTTACCTTTTCGCAGACCAAATGTTAGGGGGGATTTTTGGAAATAAAATTTTAAAATCAGGGGGGTTGCCTTTTATTAGTGTTTTAACAAAATATACGAATAATAGGTTATATTAAAATAATATCTATTTTGATCTTGGTAAATTTACTATTAATTTATAAATTATATATATTTTAATTTTTAAAAATTAATAAAAAAAATTGAGCCAGAACAGCATTTAAGCTAGAGATGAGTCTATTTGTTAAAAACTCATTTTGAGTTTGTGCTAAATAATAGTATTGTTTTACAATAAATAAATAGTTAAAACAAATCTTATAATTAAGCAAGGAGAAAGTAATGCTAAATTCATTGTAAGTTTGTATATTGAATACAGAGTTTGTTAGTTTTGAAAATTATAGCCATTTATTAATTGATGATATATACAGTTTATTAATTATTTATTACATAAATTATTACATGATATTATTGTTCTAAACCTTAATCAAATTTCAAAATGCATCTTTTATTATTATTATCTAAGTCTCAATCTTTAACCAAAATACGCAAGACAAAAATTAGATTAAATAATATAAATGTATAAATTATTATAATGACAAAAAAGTAGTTAGAGATCAGAATCAGAACTTATATTAATTCAGATTTAATTAAAATAAAATAAGAAATA
>JAQFXP010003778.1:0-11828 GCA_034693685.1 Belba bartosi | reverse complement strand
GTCTTGTGTTGGGCCGACGGTTTTGCCGCTCGAGCCGTCGGCCGTCTAAACGCGGAACGCTACTAAACCCTGGAACGAGTGGTTCGGTCTGACTGGGAGTCAGGCCGAATCACTACAATATAAATATTACAATTTTTATTTTGATTTAATCAATTAGTTTTTGGTTTGGTTCATTATTTGTAGGATAGATTAAAATTTTCTAATTTGGATTGGTTTAAGATTTTTTAGTTTGGGTTAAATTAAATTAGTTTAGATTAAACATTAAACACATATAATATAAATTTATTACAATACAAAATTTTTTCCAAATTAAAAATTAAATCTTTATTTAGTAATTAAATTATTAAATATGTATATTATTAAATGAAGAACTATTAATAATAATTAAAATTCATAGTTATAGTTTTCAACATAATTCAAATTATTTTATTAAATATAATTATTTATTTTTTAATAAATGCAAATAAAAACTGTAAGAAAAATATATTGCTTTATTAAAATTATTTTTAAAAATTTAAATTTTTTTATTTGGCATATTTTGTTGTCCTATAATTTATACTTTAAAATTATTAATTGCTAATTATGTAATTATTTTGCAAACTTATAAAGTATTAAATTATTTTCAAAACTAAAATATTTTTTAATAATTATATTATAAATTTAAGTTATATATTAATATAAAAATGTTTTCAATTTTATAATAAATTTAATAAATTTTTTCAAAAACTCTAAATATTTTATTTTTAAATATTAGACAATAAAATACATTAAATAGTAAAATATTTTTTAATATTTAATTAGCCCAAAGCATCATTATTATTACGAATCTTTTGCAGACATTCTTTTTCGGAGTCTGTGCACGCTTTTTAGCTGTAATTATGCTGATGTTTTTTCACATTTGTTAAAATTTATTTTTATTTTTAAACAAATTGTTTATATACTATATTCCCATTTGCAAAAAACTAACGTTAATAATTTGACCTGGAAAACGCCCAACAGTTTTGGTTTTTGTAAACCTAACTAAAGCCTATAGTCTTAAACCAGTTTTACAAATCTTGATCATCATAGTGCTAAGTTTGGTCAAAACAAAGTTTCATTCGTTGTGTGATATATCTGAATAAATAATTAATACTATTCTTAGAATATTCTTCCAGGTTGATTACAGATTAATCTTTTTAACTTTATATCAGATTTATAGAAATGCATTTGTTCATACATAACTCGTCTGAACATATAATTTTGTAAAATTCAATTTGCATTTATATTTGACATTATCGAGGATTTTACTATTATCAATTAAAAAATAATATTTATTTGTTAAGAATTCTTTGTAAAGCGTTAAAATGTTTAGATCTAATTAAAATTTGCTAAATTTTTATCAATTTTGATATGGTTTTAATTAATGAAATTGTTTTCTATGTACCTCATTTCCGTTTTATACAATATTTGGTTAATTTATAAATATTGGTGTATTAACAGATAACATACAATATTTCTTTATAAATATATTCTATTAGCACAAAGTTTCTTAATGCGCGCAAGTTTGTTTAATTTTATAAAATTATTTATAAATTTTATTGCTCTAACTTAACATACGGCTAAAATACATATATTTTTGCATTCATGGATTACAAGATGAAAATATAATACGAATTTTCAGTTGCATTTTTATCTAACATTTTTGAACAATTAATAAATATCAATAAAATTGTAATATATAGATTTTAATACATTTTAAAATTTTATTTAAAATTTAGGTTTTATTAAAATTAAAATTAATTTTATTACTTTTAAAGCATTATATTTGCAGTGACTTGTTTTTCTAAGCCCATAATTTACGTTTTAAACAAACTTCAGTTATTTTGTAACTATTTATGTGTTAACAAAGGTATAGATTTTTTTTAAAGTATATTCGAATACCACAAATCACCTTTATCGATATATTTAAAGCGGCAATTTTTATAATAGTATTGTAAATCTTATCAAAAATAACTAAAATAATCAAGTAATAAAATAATCAATTAATTTTTCTTGTTTAGAAATTGCAATTTATAATAAAAATAAATTTTAAATTATTTAATTATTGAATATTTGGTTATATCACATAAAATCAAACTATTTTTTTAAAATGTTAAATTAATTATCTTGTAAAATGAATAAATGCGTTTTTCAAAACATTAAAATTTATTGTCAAAACATGGGAAGGCCATATAATAAATTATAGATTTATGAAATCAAATTAAAAAAGTTTTAAATTTTATTTACAGTTTTTGATTAAATTTAGCTAGAAGGAATAATTTTATTTATATTAAAATTTTACTTTTATATAACTATTACTATATTATTTAACATTTCAATTAATCAATTTTTAAAATTTAAGAATATTCTAGTTGTTTGGGAATAAAATTGAAAACTTTGTTTACAAAATATCTAGAACCTTATGATTGAAGTTAATCAAATTTAATTGTATTAAAACAAAAATAATTTTTTAATTATTTATAATTTTAGTTATAAAAATTAAATATTATGCTAACTCTTTTAAACGTAATTGCTAATAGATTATTTTAAACTAAATTCTAAAAAATGAATACATATTTAAAAATCAAACAATAAAATTTTAGCCTATTACATTTTTAAGAATAATTAAATTTAATGTATATAATTTGTTGATCAAACATAAATTTTCGATGATTAACCAATAATTTATGAAAAATATTTAATTTATATTCAAAAATATTATATTTGCAATTAACTATAAAAAAATCTAAAACTTAAAAGAGATGTCATTTTGCGGACCAAATAATAAATTAAGATTTGTTTACAATCAAAAATGAAACTTGATAATATAAAAAATAAAATTATTATTTTATTTTTGCAAATACATATTTTGGATCTACTACAATATAATGTAAGTAATATCGTAATATCGAACATATTTTATAATATTGATTTTTATAATTACGGCTTTTTAATTAATTTTAATTTTTTTAATACTACAAAATTTAACTAAAATCACAATAATAGTAAATAATAGCAATAATACTATTAATAGCAATAATGAGTATCAGCGTATTATAAATTAATACACAAAAGGTTTAATTAACAAAATTGAGATTAAAACAATTTACCAATTTTTCGATTGTATTTTAAAATCATAATTTATTTGAATCGATATGACTAAAAAAAATTTTGATGTCGAATCGAGAGTAATTTTGATAATTTAAATTGATTTCTTAATACAAATAAATATTTGTTAACTAAAAATTCCTTGGACAAGTGAAACTCACAAAAATATTAATCAATTATAAAATTTTTTTTAATATTTAAATAAAAACAAATATTAAAAAACGTATGTATTAATTAATTTATAGACATTTTACAGTTTATAAAACAATTTAATATTTTTATCTAAAAACATTGTTATACAATTTTTTATTTATTAAATTTAAATTTAATGTTATTTAAAAATGCCTAAATTCAAGTGCAAGTTTATTTATATTTTATTAATATTATATTTACTTTTAATATATTAAATAAAAAATTTTAATTTTATACTTATTTTCAAATAATTTATTAAATAATAATTCTAATATTTTAATTATTATTTATTATTAATTAAATTATATAATAAATATAATATTTATAAAAATATAATTTTTTAAAAATAATAATATAAAATTGTTTTTTATAAACTGTAATATGACTATAAAAATTTTTATTCATTTTTTAAAGAATAATTTAATTACTGTAAATGTTAAATTTATTATTTACGATACATATTATTATAAACTTAAAATTATATTTTGTATAATATAAACAATTGTATTATGAACTTGATTTCATAAATTTGATTGACAGGCTAATACAGTAAAACCTATTTAAGAGTTAAAGTAAAATATATTATCGTGTCTTAATTTTTGCAAATTCGGAAATAATTATTTTAAAAAATTTTACATATTTATTTTTACTTTATTATAATATAATTATTATTTCAGAACTCGATTACACACTTAGATCCTAATCCGAGTCAGTTTCAATATAAAAAAGATTTTTTTGGCATATTTCTATCTCTTTAATTTCTGAAATAAAATGTAAGTTTGTCTATTAAACAAATATTAACGCCAACTAACGAATTGCTTAATTTGCGACAATTTATTGTAAATGGTTTAGCTATCGATTTTAAGAATTATTTATTACATTTATACGTTAAAGCCTATTAATGACTAACTTTTTTTTGACCAATACTATCTATCAGTTGTGAATAGTATCGGCCATGATTATTTTATTATTTTTTATAACTTAACACAATTTTTTTTAAATACACAAAAAATTGCATAAAAATATTTCCGATAACGATTCAACAGCTCTTACAACATCTGTAACAATTTTAAATGTAATAACTATAAACAAAATGTATATAAATAATGATTTTACTTAGTTGATTATTAATAAATAAATAATAATTTTATACAATGTAAGGGGTAATTTAAAAAAAAACTTTTTTTTATAAATATTTGTTAGCGATTAAGTGCGAACATTAGAGAAAGGGGGTCTGTAATTTGTCCTGAATGTGCAAAAATGTTATTGCATATTTTATAAAATTGGTTAGGTTCAATTGAAATTTAATTTTTTTCAATTTGTAAAATAAAATTTAATTTAAAAATTAATATTTATTTCTAATTATGGGCAAATAAAAACAGTAAATTAATTAAATTTTTTTCTAAATTTATTTTGAAAGTTTGATTAATTTTCTATTAATTTTACATTTCAATTTTAACAAATATTAAAAGTTTTTTAAAGTTAAAATATTTTACGCATTAATAATTTAAAAGTTTATTTAAAACATTGCGTTAAAATTGATATAATTTATTAAATATTATTTTTATATTAATTAAATATAAGATTATTTGATTAAAACAAACTATTGCCACAAACAGATTTTATTTGCTATTAACAAAAAAAATAAATATATATTAATATAAAAAATTTAATATAGTTTTAAAATAGATGATATATTTATATATTTTCAATTTACCTTAAGAATAATATTTAATTTAAAAAATTTAATTGTGTAATAGAGATGTTTAATCTGAATTGAAATCAATATTTGTACGATATAAAATATTTTTAAAAATTGTCTGTCAACCGATTAAAAAATATGATTTTGTGACAATAAATTATTAAAACATATATTTTTATATTTAATCAATCTTATATTAATAATTATATAAATCTTACATGTAATTAAATCAATTGTTATCTCATTTTTATAAAATTTTAAATAAATTTATTAAAACTTTATTAAAATGTTATTAATTATTAAATATTTTATTTTTGTTACATCTGAAAACAAAAATCAATACTTTGTAATAGGCAAAATTAATATTTTATTATTAAAGTAATAAAGTAAATATTATTTCAACAGTAAAAAGCCATAAAATAAATATAATTTTGAAATAATTTTAATAAAACAATGAATTCTATTTACAGTTTTTTTTGCCTTTAGCTAAAAATCCAAATTTTAAATAAATATATAACAAACTCTGATTTTGTAAAAATCAAATTAATATTATTTGACCTGTTTATGTCATTAATTATAAGTCAATGTATATTGCAATCAATAAAAATAAATAAAATTAATTAATTCAAAAATTAAATTAAAATTTTAAAATTATGAGTTGTTCTGTTCGACAAAAAGTTTGTTCAGATTCGGCACTAATGTAGTGATAAATTTGAATAAATAAAAATCTCATTACATCGAGCGATACACAAATTGCAACGAATTGTTAAAAGAAATTAATGATTAAATTTGTATCAATAAATGTTACCTAAAAGACAATTTATTTTAATAAATTTTCCAAATTTTAATTGACCGAAAGTCTATTTTATATTCAATAAATTTAATGATTTAGAGGTAAAACATTCCAAATTTTTTTTTAATTTTTAGTTTTACAGATTTGTTAGGGTGGAGTGTGTTTGCAAAATTAATTTTTCTTAAATATTATTATTCTACATTTAAACAAAAAAATTAATTTTTAATTTAATTTTAATTATTTATTTGGTTAAATATAAATATTTACTTCAAGCGAAACGTATTTAAAAACTTTAATTAATATTTATTGCTTTATTAATGTTATTTCAAAAATCTAAAATTAATTATTTGAATTCCACACAGTAAAAAAATATTTTATTTAAAACATTATTAATTCAGTATTAATTTTGTTGTTTAACAATGCATTATATTTAAGTTTCAAATATAAAACATATTAAATATTAAATATATTGTTTATAATTAAAATATTTTAATAAATTTTTATACTAGTTTAAAATTTATTAGATTAAAATTGTTACAATCAAATAAATCTTCTTTAATTAATGTTTATTTATTATATTATTTACAATTACGATTATTATTAATTATTATTATTATTATTTACAATTATTTTATTAGAACAAACATTTC
This sequence comes from Belba bartosi, assembly GCA_034693685.1. Classification (NCBI taxonomy): domain Eukaryota; kingdom Metazoa; phylum Arthropoda; class Arachnida; order Sarcoptiformes; family Damaeidae; genus Belba; species Belba bartosi. The sequence goes on along the minus strand of JAQFXP010003778.1, from coordinate 5,365 downwards.
TCCTAAAAGAATATCATTGAATCAGTTAACATATATTTGATTGGTATTGGTTTATTATTAATCTAAATTAATAATAAATATTCTTACAACTTGTAATTCTCAATATTTTAATCTATAAAACTATTTTATTTAAAAATATTTAAATATATTTTATCTAAATATTAATTAAAAATGTATTATTATAATAAAAATATCCAAATTTATATTTTTAGATTCGGCAAGGATAACAGTACCATTATAGGTAGTTGAACGGCAGCGACAACAACGAGTTGATATTTTGATCATTATTTATCCTATTATTGTAATTAGTGCCATTAGTAACACATATTTAATTTCAACAAGCATTTATGAAAAATGCAACATCAGCCGCCAAAATACAGGTAGTGTTGCTACTTTAACGGCCACAGCCTAATATATTATTTATTATTAAATTTTACTAATTAAAAATTAACATTAATAAAAATTCTCTGAAACTATGTTTTAACAATTTGTGTTAAATTTTTTAACCTAAAAAATTTCGAATTAAATTCATTGCTTGTTGTATCTTAACCTCATTGTTAAAGAGCATTGCCTTTTGTAGCGAATTTTTTAAAAAATTTTTGCTCTTTTATCACTGAGGTTATTATCGTATTTGTGTTAAATTTTAATTAAGTGTCTGACATGGTAGATGATTTTGCTTCTAAAGCAAAATTGCACAAAAGTGAAGGAATAAATTAGTTTGACCGGTGCTCGTAATTCTTCCAAGCTCTGATCACCATAATTTAATTTTATAATTTAGTAGTCAAAGTATTAACGTTGCAAATACGCGTACGTATAAGTTTACATTGTTTTTGTTTAAATTAATTATTTGTTTGAACGAATTTTTTTAATTTTAATTTTATTTTCAAATTGACTTAATATTTAATTTATGAATAATTTTAAATTAATTTTGAGTTTAATATTTAAATATTTATTATTAAATTTAAATAATTTATAATTTATTTTTTAAAACGTTTTTATAACTTTAGAAATAAATAAATATTTGAAGAAAATTAAATTAAACTAATTTAAGTAAATTTAATTTTTTTTACTTTTAAATATAGAAATGTTTTAAAAATATACAAAAAAAGAATAAAATTTTTTGTTACTTTTTTGCCTATTTCTAAACTATATTACACAATCTTAACCTGGCAAATTATCTATATATCTTAGGGAGATATTTTTAGCAGGCAATATATATAAGATGTTACTCGCACTAGCTTGTTAATAGTTGTAAAATCTTATTCAAAGCAATTTTTATTATATAATTGAATAATAAAACATTCTTAGAATAAATTATACGTGTATTGGATAAATTATTTTAAACGGAAATATAACTATTTAATTAATTTTATTTAAAAACGATTATATAAAAAGTATTCAAATTATCAATGAATAAAAACATTTATCTTTCTTAACGATTAATTTTTTTCTTTTTTGGTTTGGTATGATTTGGTCAGATTATGTTAAAATTAGCTAAAATTTAATTGCATTTTGTATTAAATTGACCATTTAAATCAATTTCTAAATTTAATTTAAGTTGGAATTTAATTTAAATTTTATATTAAAAGAAAAATTTAAATTATAAAAATATAATTTATTTTTAACTATGTATTTAATTTAATTAAAATTGTAAAAATTTGTTTAAATAGTTTTTATATAGGTAACATATTAGACTAATGTTAAATTAGCTTTAATGGCTTTCTGAATATATATGATAAATAATATTTATAATATTTATAATTTAAAATTTACTGTTAATAAGTATAATTAATACCGTATTATTAAAATATATATTACAAACGAATACATCAATTGATTCGCCTCATGTATGAAATTTTTATTTTTGATACAATATTATTAAAACATTAAATTTTATTTACAGTTTATATTTACATTTAACTTAAAATAAATATTTAGTCAATTAAATGTAATATTTATTTTTAAATAAACTAATAATTTAAATAATTTTAAAAGTTGAAAATTATTTTTATTAAAAAAAAATTAACTTAATATTTAATAAACTTTATAAATATCATAGAATACCAATCAAATATAGAATATGTGTAGAAAATTGTCTATAAAATCAATCAAATAATTATAACTGGCATCAATTGATGGATGTTTTTTAAAAACATTTCAAAATCCATTTAATTGATGATTTGAATATAACATTAATTTAGTTAAAATTATATATTTTTAATTATAATTTTTAAAATAATCGATTTAATATTTAAAACTGGTACAAAATTAGATGATAATTATGTAAAAATTGAATTATCAAACTGGTACCAAAGTTTGCAAAAATTATTATATAATAAAAGCATAAAATATGAGTATAATTTTGATTAAAATACAAATAAATAAAAATATAGTATTATTTTTAGAAAAAAAAACAATTAGTAATTTTGATGCATACTCAACCAAATTTTTGTAGTAAAGATTGATTTATAATTTTGAAAATATGATTTGCCTTGACTTTTGACACAATTGTTCAAATAATTTATTTATTTATTTTTAAAACTGTTATTTATATTTAAATTTATAATTTAAATTATTGAAACATTTTAATAATTATATATTTGAACATACTTAACTACGCTCAAGATTCTAAAAAAATTTAATTTATAAATATTTTAATAAATTTTATGTAAATTTCTATATTTTCTAATACATTTTAAAAAATTAATTAAGCGTATTACTATGAAAAAACGCAAATGTTTCTTTATAAAATTGACCAGAACTATGAGCACATAAAACGGCTTAACAAGAACAACGTCGATTACAATTGCAAATAATTTTTATAATTTTTATTTTTATGACAATTTTTGACCTATTGTCGGCCGTCTACGAAATCTTATCCCAAAACATTTCTTCGCAAAACTAGATTGGTATTAAGCGCTGTTAAATTTAACATATGCTTTACAAATCACTTTTCCGTGTGTTATTAATTTAAAATGTTTAGCGCAAACGTCACGACACAAATAAATTAATTTGAATTTTTGTTAAATTCAAAGCACAACAAAATTGGAATCGCGTCCTCATTAAACATTGACATACAACAATTTATCTGATTAAAATAGTCACTGCAATACTACTCTACACTATTGTGATCGCGAATCGAATTCAAATAATGGCGCACACATACAAAAGTATTTCATTCAACGAACACGTAACAATGACTAAGCTGCTTATCCTTGCAAATAATGTAAACGGATAAGTGCAACCGAATACCATTGGCAAAACTTTTGCATAAAAACATAAGAAAAGTAAGCAAACATCAGTACACCAATGGCCGACAAGTGGTCTATATTTAAAATTTATTTTTTTATTTTATAAAATAATTATTGTCTAATATGTAGGAAAAATATTTTTAATTTTTGTTATTTAATTTTGTTAAAAATTTATTAATAAAAGTTGTGTCAATTTGTTTTCAATCGTTATAGAAATAAAAATAAAAATTTAAAATGCATAAAAAACTTTAAATAAAAATCTATGCTTTATTAAAATTATTTTAAAAATCTAATATTTATTATCTGGATTGTAAGCAAACAGACAAATAGAATTTTTTTAGATTTATAGGAATATGAATTAACCAAAATTTATCCTTTATATATTTAAAATATTTTAGTAATTTCGATTTAGTATTTGGTTTGCAAAAAGTTATATTTATTATTAGCTAAATGAAAATTAACAATTAAATGAATATTAATTATTTACTAAAATTTTAAAATATATTTAAAGATTTTACAAATTAGCTTATTGCGTTAATAATTGATCATTCTTTAAATAAAATTTAAATTTTTTGTTTAATTTAAATGTTAAATAAAAAAATTTATATAAAATTAAAAAATAAAATTTGAATTAATATTATTTAATAAAAAAATAAATTAGATACAATAATGATTATTATTTTAAAGTGTTTTGTATTAAATATTAAAAATAATTGTTAATAAATTAAATATAAACTGTAAAACTTAATATTTAGAAATGTAAAATCTAAACTATTGATACCATGAGAATCTCTAAAATAAATCAAAAATTTAAAAAAATTTAAATTACTATTTAACTAAATTACAGTTATAATTAAATATATTTTAAAAATTTGGCTAAATATTCAATAATATTGCATAAATATATATTAGTCGTTGAAGTTGGATTAGATTAATTTTATATGGGTTAAATTTGTTTTAGTTTAAAATTGGTTATTTTAATTTGGAGTTTGTTAGAATTTGTAACAATTGGTTATAATTTCATAAGTTAACAGAACTTTGCACGGTTTTAATCACATTTTTTAAATTAATTTTTTGAAAAATTTAAAAACACAAAAATTTAAAATTATATATATTCTTTTTTTGTTATATATGTTAAATTATTTATTTGTTTATTTATTAATAAGTTTATTTATAGATCAATAAATATTTATTTTTATTTAAATTCAAATAAAAACTGTAAATGAATATTAATGCTTAATTAAAATTATTTTAAAAATTTAATATATATTAAATGGCTTCTTAACACAAGATTCATAAATATTTTAAACTAGCAAATATTATTTATAAGAATTGTAGTGATTTAATTTATTAATTATAATGTTTTTTCCAAATAAAAATCAATTCATTTATTATTTAATTTATTAATAATTTTATATAATTAATGTTTTAATTTCATCTTGTTAGTTTTATAACACATATTATAATAATTCAGAACATTTTATAGCTATTTTTGTAATATTTTTACAAAGTTTAATAAAAACTTAATTAGATTAAATTTTATTAAAATAAAATTAAACTTACATTTAATATGAGAAGATTAATTAAATTTAAAATTTAATATGCAAAAATTAACAATAATTGTTTATTTAATTATAAATGTTTTCAAATTTTTTAAATTTATTTTTGTTTTTATTTTATAACTTTGTAAATGTTAATTTTTTCAATAAAGTATCTAAGTATAAATACATGTTATAATACAATAATAAATAATAACAAAATGTTATTTAAATTTTTTTTAATTTTTATTAAATAGCTCTATGCAATAACTGTTTAAACTGCTTTGTGAATTTTGGTAAAAGTTTCCATTTTTGTTTGCTATAAAAGAACAATGCAATATAAAATTAAATATTGTTGTTTTTCTTGCATTATTAATTTAATATTTATTTATTAATCGCAAACACAAACACTTAAAACTGCGCCAGAGGATTTTACACAAAAACTGCCGAGATTACATATATAGTAGAGTTTTATTTTGCTCTTAGTAGTAGAAATAGTCGCACTCCAGGCCAAAAATACTTCCGGCAGAAAAATTAGAGCGAAAATCAATGTTTTCTTGCGCGATACACCAATTA
>JAQFXP010003777.1:0-11828 GCA_034693685.1 Belba bartosi | reverse complement strand
TAAGTTATAGGGTTAATTAAAAATAAGGATACTGTGACTACATCGCTGTTGGTGACATATATCTGAAGGGCACTGTACTGAATTAAATCTTTTGGACTCAGCTTTAAAAGACTTCAAATTGGATTCATTGCTAGAATCACTTTTGCACTTAACATTGATTTACATTTTAATTTTAATTGATTGGTATTTTGTTAAAAACTGTTAGCAAGTTATTAGATTTAAAATTTATATTTACATAAACTGTAAAAATATACATTATAATTAATTGCAACATTTTAAACACATATTTCAATTTGATTAAATTAATATAAAATAAAATAAACGTTAGTCTTTAAATTATTAACATCAATAATTTTAGTATAAAAACTAAAAACCGTTCTTGTTTTTTAAAATTTAAAGTGTTGTTTACTAACAAAACGAATAAATTTATTATGCATGCAAAAATAATTTTACTCTCGAAATTACTATATAAATTACAATGGCCAATTTAAAAACACATTTGTTTAAGAGATATTTAGAATACGTATCGACATTAATACATGTGTCGACTCGAATGCTATTTACATCGAAAATACAAAAACAGAATATTCTGTTAATTTGAATAAAGTCTATAAACTCACAAATAATGGCTTAATATAAAAACAACTGAATTGTAGATAAAAAAGTAAAATATAGAGAAATATATCTCAATTATAGTAATAATACTTAAGGGGGAAAATACATTTGTTTAACAAAAAAAAGTGTCTTGAAACTCATATATATAATTTAATTCAAAAATATTCAAAACCATTAAAAGTATGTTTGCATTAGACGTTTGCATAAGAAAAGAGATAATAATTCTTATAATCAGAAAACAAGTGAAAAAATATATAAGTATTTGCAACAAAAAATGAGAGAAAATATTTAAAAATTTTATTCGTATTGCCTCTGAGTGTTTGCACAACAAAAATATACATAAATTTAATGCATATTATTGTTCAGCAAAAAAAAATAATATAAAAATGAAAAATATTTTTTTCATTAGATTTCAGATAAGAAGCGAAAATATATTTTTCCAGTTTTGTCTGCTGTAGAAAAATGTGGGAAAAAATTTCTATGAAAAAATTTGAAGCAAAAAACTAGTGATTTATGCGAATTGATTGCAATACAGGAGTTCTCGCATACAATGCGGAAACTTATTGCTGTTATTCTTCCCACTATTCAATCGCACAGAATATTCGGCAATATTTTAGTGCAGAATAAGGGGATTCCGTTCGCGAATTCCGATTGGATTTTGGAGAAAATATTTTTATCAGTCGTTTGGCATAAGTTTCGTTTCAATTCTCCTCTTTTTCTACTTAACTCTATGTTTACTATAATGGCTGAGAATTTCCTAATGCGTTCATAAAGGCATTGAATTCTTTATATAAGAGAATTAGAAATATAAGGCTTTGAATGGCATTATAGACCCACTGAATAGAAAGCGCCGCTATTTTTACTGTTGGAGTCGAATAAATTGGCTAAACTTTTTCAAACATTTCTTTTCTGATACATAATGTCTAGTTTTGTATGCATTAAGAAAATTTTTTAATTTTTAAAAATTATGCACAAGTGCATATTGTATAAGTTAAAATTTAATTACACTGAATAATTAAAAATGTTTTTTAAAAATCAAATTAGTTTTAATTGGTAGATTTTAAAAAGGTTATTTTATTTATCAATATTATAAAATTAATTAACAAAAAAAAATTATTTTTTATAAAGTTAATATTTGCTTCACTTGTAAAAATGTTCAAGTTTATTTTTATTTAAAATTTTAACATAAAAAATTATCATGATTTAAACTTGCTAAAATGGTTAATATAAATAATATTTTTGCTTTGAGACTTGCAAAAATATGTGCTAGATAACAAAAAATATAATTTAAACAACAATGATGACATTTTCTAGAATAAATAATGCATTAAAAATCTATTTGACCATTAGTCATGTTACATTTTAAAATATACAAGTAATTATTTTTTTTTACTCAAATGTAAATCATTATTATTGCAGTTATTTAATGGTTTGAAAAATTTATTCAAAATTTTTCTTTTAAAATAAATCCATTATTTATGTGTTGTTTTCAAAAGCCTAAAGGTTTAAAAACTACCAAAAATAATAACAGCTTTTACTTCAAACTTCCTTTTAATAAATTCAAACATCCGATACATACCAGAACTCGTCAGCAGAAAAAAATATTATTTTACGTCAAAACATGATTTATGCATAAAATTAATATATGTCTTAAAGTTATAAATTCTAAACTGAATATATATTTTTTGGTAAAGAATAATATGTTTAATATATGGGAAAAATTGTAATTTAAAATTTTGCATGAATAAAATATTTTAATTAAGTTATGTAGAAAATTTAGATTATTGTAGTAATTTTGTAATAGATACATTTTTATATGAACATTAATTTTTAATAGGTTAAATAATTTAAATAAAATAGTATAAGTATTATATTTTTTGTTACACTCTAATTATTATGTATAAAGCATGCACATCTATTATTTATTTATTATAAGTTGATATACTTTTGACAAGACAGTTTTTTAGAAATTAATTGCGCGATTCTAATTATTTTTAACGTAATTAGGTAAACGTTAATATCAGAAAAAAATATTTAAATGATACATTTGTAGCACAAAAGACAAATTTAAATTAATATAAAATTAATGCATTTAATAATAATTTAAACATTAAACTTTTGCAGAAAAAAAAGTTATACACAAACTTATCAAATGAACAAAATTAAGTAATTAGCAAAAATAATTATTTCAAATGCTAATATGCTAATCTGACATTAAAAATGCTAATTGGCATTCGTGGCATATGCAGCCCAAATTTTTAAACATAAATATACAAAAGTAAAAATTATAACTGTTAACATGTTTGCTCATTTGCCATTACCCAGTTGTGTTCAATATCAAGGGCTCAGATCTATTTTTAGCTCAGCATCCGAATGCGCACTTCTGTTCTGCTTTTATGTGTTTTTTCACTATTTTGGTTCAATTTTACTCTTTATTACATTTATATAATAAAAACTTTTTTTGTTATATAGTTTTGTTGAAAAACTAACTTATCTAATGAACGAATCAATCTCTATGTTTTTTTGTCATATAATTTTTAAAATGTCAAATTTTTGCAATTATGTTTGACATGCGGGTAATTAGCAAATAATTTTTTTAATTAGTTAGTTAATTTTATATGCATTTCTAGTAAGTTGAAACTTATAATAAATTGCAATTCTATATTTCAAAAACAATTTGAAATTATTAAAAAACTAAACTTTTAATTATAAATTTAAAAAACTAATTAAGTTTAATATAAAATTTTTAAAAATATTTTGCAAAATAAAAATTAAAAAACTAAATATTAAGAAAATTAAACTAACATTAGAATAAAAAGCAAAAATAAATCTATTTTAAGATATACTAAACTATAAATACAAAATAGGATATTATCGATCGTAAACAGACATTCAATTCGATATTATGTAAAAAAGAATTCGCATTTCTGCCGAGAACCTATTTATTTCAATACCACTCTATTATCATAACAGATGGCTATTCAATGGCAGACATACAATACAAATGGGGAATCGATTGTGGTGATTCCTGCAAGAATTCCGTTGTGTTGGCCAAGAATCTAGAGTTACCCCAATTCAAAGTCAAACGACATAAGCAGATGCAAAAAGTTGAAGTCCTAACTACCGGTAAGCAAGTACATCTTTGCATGCTCAATTTTTACTAAACATATTTTATTTGCGATTAATATTGATTTTAAAATATAATTTTTTATTTTATGTTTACATTAATTTTTGCAACTAATGTAGTTATTCAACAAATTCTTATTATTGTATTATTTTTAATATAAAATATTTGTTTTTTCTAAAATGATTTAGTTTGTTTAATTTTTGCTTAAATTAAATTATATTTTTTAATTAAAATTAGCTTATATTAAAATAAAATATGTATTGTTAAATTTAATTATTTAACTGTTAGTTTATTTATATTATTAATCTAAATTGACAATGTCAATTTTTTTTATGCATAAACCAGATTTCTATTAAAGATAGAAAAATAGCAATGTTTAAGATATAAAGCAAGATAAAATTTTATTTAGTCTTTATAGAATAAAATATTACTTTCAAATGTCAACAACGATTGAACGTTGATATGAATATATGGATTCACTTAAACTTTTAGTGTATTTTGTATATTGACTGTAAAATGCAAACAAATAAACCCGAATCATTTCTAAATAAATATAAATATATTGCAAAAAAGCAAACAAGTTTATTTGACGATCAAAAATAATTTATGCACTTATGTATAATCAAAAATCTAAAAATTTAGCAATATAATATAAATTAATAATGATGTATAAATATATATTGTTTTTAACATAAATTTAACAATTTTATCTAGGCAACTATTCTCGTCTCGTATGTGAAATAGAGTTTGTACGTTCAATGGGTTACTATTTAATACAAATATATATACCGGCCAGTCTTATTGTTATTATATCCTGGGTGTCATTCTGGCTGCACAGGGTATGTATTGCAACTGTGCTTTTAAAAATCTTATTCTATTAAAATGTAATATATTAACACATTATAAAATTTATAAAATATTTAAAAATAGTAATTTTAGGCTAATTCTATAATTTAAAATTTTTAAATATTTATTACAACTATTTATTAAAAAATATTTTAATAATACATATGTGGGACTAAACGAGTAAATCAAATTAAATGGAGGACTAACTTTAAAGTACATTTATATCGATGTATCGATATATTAGCGCTCAAGTTAAATTATATATATTTTAATTTATTAATAATGTACATAGCTTATGTACTATGTGACGACAATAATAGTACATAAGCTATGTACATTATTATTAATAAAAATATATATAATTTAAATTGAGCGCTAATATATCGATACATCAATATAAATGTAATTTAAAGTTAGTCCTCCATTTAATTTAATTTACTCGTTCAGTCCTACATATTTTAATCAAGTAATAAACAAATCTAAAAACCAAATAAAACATATAAAATGTATATGTACAGTATACAGTACATTTTTATGTTTTTTATTAATTTTAAATTTATTTATTACTCGATCACAATATGTATTCATTAAAATTTATATAAAAAATAATTGTGTTTATTATCAATTAAATTTATAAATTATATAATAAACCCTAAAACCACTATTTCTAAGCATAATAGAATTAAATAAACAAACTATTTACAAAATTGCTTAAATTTTTTTATTTAATAAATTTTAAAACAAATTATCTAGATTAAATAAATAACAAATTTACAAGATGGTATTAAGAAATAAGCACAGAATTGATAATAAAATCTTATATACTTATATAATCTTGCATTAAATAAAGCATACTTGATAACTTCTTATTTATTTTATAACTATATTAATCTAAAAATAAAGAAATAAATGGAAAAAACAAAATAAATAAAATTTCGCAAAACTTAATGATTTAAATTTTACTTAATGATACTAAAATTAGGTTATTTAGTTTGCTAAACCTGCAAAAATTTATGTCTATTTAATTTTCATCTTGCTATAAAAATGTGCTTATCAAGTTGTATAACTCTAAAAATAAACAAATAAATTGTTTTTTATGTATAGAAATTTTGATAAATTAATTTTAAAAAATTATTTAATTTTTTATAATTAAATGTTAAGTATTTAATTTTAATTAAAAAGAATTTAATCGCTTATTTTATTACAATAAAAGAGAATAGCAACCAAAAATTTTATTATGTTATAAAGACTTCTATTTGCAATTAACTTAATTATCTGATAAAATAATTAAAATTTATTTTTTAATAAAAATATATTAAACAGTATGTGGTATAAATGTGCAATAGAAAAATATTTAATTAAAACTATAAAACAACAGTGCATAACTAATTAAATGTAAATTGTTCTATTTGAAACAATATTACCATTTAAATAAATACTATTTAATTACATTTTTATAAAATTAAAAATAAATAAATTTAATTTAAAAAATTTTTATTTAATATTAAAAGCTAAAAAATTGTTTTATTTTATTTTTAATAGCAAAATAAAAATAGCTGAATAAATGTATATAAGAAAATACGGTTAAAATATATTTATAATAGCTAGTACGTATATTAACATATATTATCTATATATGTTAGAGATTGAGAAGGGGGGATCGGCCAACCCCCCTCCCTGATGTTGAAAATTTGGATTTATTTCCTTTAGAATTTGGTTCTCGAAAAGGTACCCACCGAAGGCGGTAGACAAAATTTTCCGGATTTTTAACTAAAATTAGGAAATTTTACTTAAATTGTTGCTAATTCCAGTTTAAAATCAGTTAAATTAACTAAATTTAGTTTAAATCCGGTTTAAATTTAGTTAAGTTAGGAAAATTTTTATTATAAATATATGGGGTTTTAAGCGTTTTTAGAAAAATCTTTTCCTTAATACTCCTGGATTGGCAGACCTTCTCAATCTCTGATATATGCATATAACTACATATAATAATATTGCTTTAACAAGTTGAATTAAATATATTTTACTATAAATTCTTTAAAAAGTTAACTTGCCTCAAAGCAATTGAAAATTTAATTTATTTACAAACGCTGTAATCCTAGTGAAAAACTAATAATAAGCTTTAATTGTTCAAGCATAAAATAAATTTCTAAATATAGAAACTCTGTTCTAATTGAATAACAAATCATTGAATCGAGAATTAAATTTCAATGAATAAGTATAAAAAGATTTGTATTACTGGGAGTAAAAAATAAGAAAGTGTAAATTACTTGGTTTAAAATGTTTCATACTTATTTATATGCAAATGTAAGTGTTTATAAATAAATAAAATCAACAAGTTATATAATATTTTTTAACAAAATATCATATATATTAAGTTTACATTGCTAGATTTAATGCGTAATATAATATTATTAATATCTAATAATATTTAACTACATTTTTGTTAAGTATTACAGTATATATTATTTTAAAAATAGTAAATATTTTAATAAAATAAAATAAAAATCCAATAAATAAAATAATTAAAAATTGTGCTAGAACGCGAGTCCAGCGCGCGTACAACTGGGCGTAACAACAGTGCTGACAATGACAACACTAATGTCGTCAACCAATGCCGCAATGCCTAAGATATCATATATAAAAAGTATAGACGTATTCCTCGGCACGTGCTTTGTGATGGTGTTCGCGGCTCTGCTCGAATACGCCACTGTCGGCTACATGGGTAAGCGCATCGCCATGCGGAAATCACGCTCGCAGCAATTGGCCAAGCTGCTTCAGGAACACCGCCAGAAGTGTGTCGCCGCCTCCATCGACAGCGGCATTGAACCCCCAATTCGTACATCACTTTACGCCAATCCATGTATACCCGCGCCCAGAAATTCCACTGCTGTGCCGGTAATTAAATTTTTTTTAATATTACCGATAGTTTATCCAAATTTGTCATTTTTGCTAGTTAAAGTAAATGCAAGTTTTAAAAAAATTAAATTTATAATTGTAGCATATTATTTAATAAAGTATTTAATAATAGATTTATTATATAATTTATTTACAAATTATTACCATAATAATATTTTTAAAAATTTTAATGCATAACCATAAAGATTTTTTTTTTTCGATAATAAGTTTAGTAGCGGTTCCCTAAGAATATCTTAACTCAAAATACATTTATAGATCAATTCTATCTATGTTTTAATTTTTTAACTAATTATTTATTTGAGTAATTTTATAGTAATCAAATTTTTATTAGTCAACTTGTACTTGAATAATTTTGAAATTAAATAAGAATGCCAAAAAATCAAGTTTAGATCATGTTAAATGTATAATAAAAAATATAAAAATCATTTTTCAAATGTATTAAATTAATTTAATTTTTTTTAACTCAGGAAATAAGATACCGAATATCGGGCACAAAAACACTGACCCGAACGCCGTCACAGAAAGCCAAGGCTCAGATGGCGGCTGACGGCGACCTTGAGCTGTCGGGAACGGGTGACGACGCTATAATCTGTACGCCTAGTACGCCGACAGCCCTGACACCATTTCGGGGGCCAAAAAATCCTAACACGTTATTTGGTGTCTGCCCCTCGGACATCGATAAATACTCCCGGGTTGTATTCCCGGTCTGTTTTCTCTGCTTTAATCTAATGTACTGGATCATTTACATGCATATCAGCGACTTCCTTTCTGAAGAGCAGATGAATAACCCGGATTAAAATTTGTTTTTGATCTAGGTTGTATATAAAGATTTTTATTTGTTTGTTTTTTGTATCATAAATAACGTTTAACTAATTGTTTAAAATTTTTGTTAAATATATTATTTATGTTCATTAATTGTATATAATATTTCGACGTTATTGTTGAATTACACGTGTTTGTTTTTTGAAATTGTTTAAAGAATAACTTTTTTGGTTATGTTTTTTAAATATTGTTTTGGTACTGTTTAATTATCTATATTTGTTACATTTTAATTTATTGTTAAAATTTTATCTCAAATTTACACATGCTTGTTAATATTAAGATTTTGTTAGAAAAGACCAAGTTTATAAATTATAAAAGAGCATACATAAAAAATACTAAAAATTAATAACGAGACATTTTTACAACAAAGCATTCTAATTTTTAATTATAATAATTATTTGTTTAATTTTTACATAATAGTATCTTGTTAGAAAAAATTAGTTTTGTTATTTTTATTTATTATATTATAATTTATGTAATATTTTGGTTAATATTTGATTAAAACTATCGAATGACTAAAATATGTGGTAGAGATGAGACTGAAACTGTAAAATAAACTAACAATCACTTTAAAAATTTATCACGATAACAATTTATACATATTTATTAAATATAAATACAATTTAAAAAATTATACAAATATTGGTTCATGTTTTTATATAAGTACAAACTGTTAAACATGATTGGATTAGTAAATTAACATGAGTAATTTATTCCAAATCATTTCATAAACACTTTTCACAGCACTTTGTATTAAATAAAATATCGAAAAAAGACAAAAAACAAATATAAAAATACTTTTTAATTAAATGTATATAAAAAAGTAAATATAAAGTATTTGTTATATTGTTTTACAAAAAGTTATGTCAAAAATATTCTATTGTTTAAAAAATACCGTTATATGAAAAACAAAAGCATATTTACAAAGAGAAAAACATAAATCACCTTTTTATGTATTGATAATATTTAAAGTCAAGCTGTTATTCATACTCGATTAAATTTACATAAATTATAATAAAAGTAAATTTTTCATAAAATATAAACTTTCTTAATTTATTATTAATTTGTTTAGTAAAATAAATAATAATTATATTTAAATTATTATGTATTGTTTTATATTTATTGATGTGTACTTGTTAATTTTTTAATATAGTATTTAATATTAATATTTTTATTTATAATTATAATTATACTAAAATCGGAGTTAGAATTAATTATTAATTGTATTTTTAAACAGTTTTATAGTTTTTGTTTAAAAATATTTTTTGTTTTTAAACAATTACTTTTGATTTAATTTTAAAAGTATTTCTCAAATATTTATTTTATAACTTAACAGAAATTTTTATTATGTTTTTTCCGGAAATAAATTTTTGTTTTTAGTCTTTTTCTATATTTGTTGTATTATTTTTCACTTTATCTCTATTTCTAACAAATATTTCTTATTTTTAAGTTTTATATTAAAAGTTTTGATTCAGGCTTTGATTTTAACATTTTTTTCATTTCCTTATTCTCTACTTTAAACCTATGTTTTCGACAATCAGTCTCTAATTCTTGTGCTATGTTTCGCCTACTCTTCACTTCTTTTATATTAAACTTAACTTCAATTCTCTATTGAATTCCAAAATAGATTTTTTGCTATTTTTTGCAACAAATCTAATGTTTTATATCAATCAAATTGTCGCTTATATAGACTTTAAAAAACATTTTATTTATAGCTTTGCAAATGTATTTGTACATTTTTTTATAATGTCAATTCGATAAAAAAAAGATTAAGCATGCACATTACTTTTATGCAAACAATACAGAAAAAATAGTAATAGTATTTTTAAAAATAAAACTTTTGGATTAATTAAATACAGTAAATTAATATAAATTTAAATGTTGTTTCTTTTATTTAATCTTTACAATATGTTATATTTAATATTTACATGCACGTCTAATGTTAAAAGTTAATTAATTAATATTATTTGCAAAGCAACAAGCTTATTGTGAAAATAATCGAAAAAAAGTAATTAAAATTTATATCAGCTGAAATTAAAAATAAAAACAAATAACAACTTGCAAAAACTTTTAAAGTTTATTTTTTTAAATATTTTGATTTATTTTTGTAAATAAGTAAAAATTTAAATTAATAATTGCCAGGTTGAATGTTGTTAAGCCAAATATAACAATATTTGACATAACTATTATTGATAAAAGTTCAGTAAACATTTATTAAAAATTATTAATTAAATTATTAATAAAATAAACATGTGTATAATTAAAATATGTATTTAGCTATAGCTGACTTCCGAATTTGTTGTCAATTAATTGAATTTTTTTTAATGTTGTAAAAAAATTATAATTTTTAATTAGTAGATGAAATAAATTTTAAAAAATTAAATTAAATTAAAACAAACACCTAAAGATATTGTAGAAAAATGTCTTAAGTTATGTAAAGATTATTTGTCCGGCAATTGAAGACATAAAACAGCCGACACTATCGAAGTGCAATAAAGATAGTGCGATATCGAGTTAATTAAGAAATATGTTGTGTTTATTACTAATAAAAATCCAATAAATTCGTATTGTAACATGAGAACCACTAATATTATACTTTTATTATAATAAGTAGGGTTGGACGCTCTCGTCTCCAAAGCTATAAACTCCGGAAGTTTCTGAAGCCTAAAGTCATGAATATTGTTTTTCAATAGAACGGCGTCTAAAGCTTTAATATGATAATTAACTGTTGCCTAGCAACTTGGAGCTTAACTTTTTAAACGCTAAATATAAGCAGGGATTGTGAAAGAAAAAAAATTAAAAATTTTCTTAATTTTAAAAATTGGCCTTGGGCCCCCCCCCCCCCGACCCTCCAAGCATTTGGTCTATCCTAATCGACAAATATTTTTAGGTGTTTTATCTAAAATTAAATTTTTTAACGATTTGCTAAATTCAGTTAGAATTCAGCTAAATATAGTTTAAATCCAGTTAAATTAAATTAAATTTTATTATAAATATATAAGTTTTTGAGCGTTTTTGGAAAAATCCTTTCCCTAATTTTCCCTAGATCGGCCGACCTTCTTAAACCCTAAATATAAATTATTTTATAAAACCAATGCTTAAACTATAACCAAAATTGATTGTACTTTTTAATATTTATATTAATAATTTGTTATCATTTAAAAGATTTATCAATTATTTGACAGTAATTTAGATTTAATTAACATTGTCGTTTTATATGCGAATTTTACAACAAGAGTACTTTTGTATTCTAGTATTCCTGCAGTTGGTGTCGTTTTTGATTTAATCAAAATTACTTAAATACACATTTAATTGCACACAATTAAATAAATGCGAGTAATAAGTAATCAGTACAATTTTAGATAAAATATATCATAAATAAAATGCCCTTGAATACATTGGGAATATTTAATCAGTAATATAATAAATCAACACAAAGTCCATTTTTTCAATGGGTTTGGGCTAAATATTAATATATAAATCGGGAATATAGATAGAA
>JAQFXP010003776.1:0-11840 GCA_034693685.1 Belba bartosi | reverse complement strand
AGACAAAACACTATTATTTTCACTCAAAACACACAATTTATTAACTAAAATATTATTTAAATTTTTTAATTTATTTAATTTAGTTAAAATATCATTTAAATAAATAATTAAAAAATTTATTTAATTAAATTAATATTAATAAATATTTTATTTTTAAAAAATATTTTCCACAAAATATTCTTAAAACTAAATTTATTTAAAAGTTTGTGAAGAGAAAGAGAATTGAATTGAGTTGAAAGCCAACTGTATCTGAGGTTCGGTCAAACCTATTGTTGAGTATAAGCCCAACCCATACGACACACCAATACAATAGTGAGTGTCGGGGAAATAGGCATCAGGTTTAGTGATGCGCTTGACAGCTGCTGCAGCACTAGCAATATGTATCTCTGTTTTATTGCTTTAAATTAGTGCTAACCAATAGTATTGTTTCTGATCTTTTGTTAAAAACAATTAAACATAAGACATATATTACTCCAGATTTTATTATTTGGTACAAGTTTTGTGGCACATGTTTCGCACATACTGTATATTTATGACTATTGTCTTCCAAACGTAACATTTTATACTTAGCGCAGCAAAAGCCTTGAGTATCAAATCGATATGAAATTTATTTAATTGAAATCTATAAAATTAAATACAATTTATACAAAACAAAAAATTTAATTTAATACAATTAAAATTATTAAATTTAATTATATATATACTGTATATGAAAACTAATAATAAAATTTATTGCTTATTATATAATACGATTATTTGATTGCGTTTTATCTAAATGCAAATTTGTGTAAATAACTGGTTAGTAGTATATGTTTACTCATTTGTTTTGTTTGTTTTAACTTTATTTTATATTGGTTTTTTTAAAAATGTTGTAAAATATTTATTATTAAATTATATATATTTATAGATGTTTGTTTTTGTAAAAAATGTATTTTTTGATATATTATATATTTTTGATACTCCCGACTTTTGTCGCGCATAGTACAAAATTCTACATTTGGAGGACACTATTTATAACTTTTATTTTGTTTTTGTTTCAAAAAAGTAATTAAATTTTTTATACAAAAAATAGTTTAAATTTTAGGTATATTCTTAAAAATATTTTATGCTTATCTCACAATTGCTAGATTATCCGTGACTTAATGTTTTAAATCTTAATGACCTCTAAATGTTTTTAAAAAAATTTATTTTAAAAAATAATTTATTTACTCAACAGTAATAAAAATAAAATAATGTGATTCAAAAGTGATATTTTTAAAAATTTAATCTTAAATTACTAATTATTTTCAAGATAAAAATTACTAAAATGTTTATACAAAAAACTATTTTAATCTAGAATGAGTGAGCTATAATAGCTATGGATATGGAACGGTGAGGTCTTTTTACATAAACATAGCACCGATAGCACACTTTGTATGAGTGAGAGAGGGCTGGGAGGGAGAGAGAGAGAGTGAGAGAGTGAGTGAGTGAATAAGAAAGGATTAGACTTCAGAGTCAACTCATACAAAAAAAAATACCAATAGTAAGTGTCATAAAAATAGACAACTGGTCTATGACTTTGAGATTGTTTTTAATCCAAAAGAAAGTATTCGAAAGTATTTTATTAAAACTCAAAACAGGTTTTACTACAATAATGAGTGAATTAATTTAACTAAATATTTAGTTGATTATTAAATAAAATTAGTTTGCTTTTTTTAATATATTAATATTATGTAATTAAATTAATTTTTTTAGCAAGTTAATATGATAATTTTATTAAAGTTCTTTTAAAAAATTAAATTATTATTGTATTTTTTAGTTATTTTAAAAATTTTCAAATTTATATTTTTATAATGATTTTAATCAAAAATAAATTAAACATTTTCTTAATAGAGTTAATTGAAATAAAAGTATTGAATAAAAGTTTAGTAAAAAATTTGTGTGTTTTGAGTGAAAATAATAATGTTTTGTCTGAAGTGATTGAATGTGAAAATAATGATTATTTGGATTTTAATTGCGATTTAAAAATATGTAAATTAAATGTCGAAAAGGTTTGGCATTCGAGTGAACAAAGTGTTGAAAATAATAATAAAAAAGCGTTATAAATGCCATTAAAATTATTTGCACAAGTTTAATAAGTTATATTAATTAAAAATAAAGTTTTTGATTTTTAATATAATTCAAATACTCAGTATTTAAATTTTGTTGCAAATAATTCAAAATATATGATTAACATTTTAGCGTTTTACTAAACATAAAAAAACTGTGTTGACTTTGGTTGACCTATTAGGCCTTTGAAGATATTGTTTTTTTAAGTAAAACAAATGGTATAAAAGCAGTGTTCAAGAAGGTAGGCAAATCTTGAGGGATCAAAGTATGGGAACGGGTTTTCATAAACATTTGGTAAAAAACCAATTTTGTATAAAAATATTTCTTCGATTTAATTAGATTTAAGTAATAAAAATAAGATAAACTTCTATAGAAATAACATAGTTTGCCTTTGAAAGCGATATGGTAAGTTTTACTTATACTGTATTAATTATCTAAAAAAAATTTTTAATTTATTTTTTACTATTATATTGAGAAAGAATTCGAAACCATATATTTCTTAATTATAACTTTACTTAAGTTTATTAATCTAATTGTTAATTTAGTTTCAATCTAATGACTAATTGTAAATCCTATTACTAATTATGTTATACTTAGAATTATGACTAATACTAACTCTAACTCTAACTATGACTCAAGTATATGCAATAGCATTGCATACACTCCCATACATTCCTATTGTGCCGCTCTTCTCTATTCTAAAGCCTATAGTTTTGTATGTTATATGCATTGATTTCTATGCTTCACTTCACTTCGCTCTGAGCTCTCTTACAGTTAAAATGTAGTGTTTTTTGTGCTTATTTAAATAAAGTGTTTTTGTTATGTTTAACATTGTGTGCAATTGATTCTAATGTATAACCACTTGATGTCTAACCACTTTACGGCAAACTCCCAATAATCGGTCGACCCGATTATAATATTGTGACGTCTCTTCACAACTTACTGCCGTTCGCGTTACGACTTCTTGGTCAACTTACAGATATCATCACACAACTGATCCGCCATTAGTCAAAGATTAGACTTCCGGTCAGACATAACTAATTACACTCTCAAGCCATAGATCTGAAGCGTTTGAACTGATTGTTGACTCCACTCATCCACTTCTGCACTGCTGACTATCAACCGGTTAACACCCGAATAGTCTTGCGGTTACAATATTCTCGTATTTTATTAAGTTTTATATCGATTGAATAAAATGTTATAAAATTATTTAATTTTTTTACATTGAAAACAATAAAATTAAAATAAATATATCGTAAATAAAAAACACTTTTAATGATTTTTATTGGAAAAACAATATAAAAGTAATAAATATATTATATTTTAATTTTCAAAACTAAATTTTAAATTTCTTTAATATTAAAATAAGAGTATAATTGTTTAAAAATTTTAAAAGACGTCAAACATATGTAGATTAATAATCTAAAACATTTTAAATAGAACATTTTATTTTATTTAAGTAAAATATATTTGAAGTCAAAAATAAAAATAATTTTTGCAAATTTTTATTTAATTAATTGAATTCTAATCATGGTTGAATCTTATAATATGTTCGAAATTTTACAAACATTAACTAAAACAGAATTTTTTAGTTTATCAACCATATTAGCATGTTGTATAAATCAAACAAGCTCGGGCGAACTTATTGTGCCAATTATAGTATGTATTTGCAAGTTAATATTGTTTAAAATAATTATAACAAATTAAATTAATTACAAAGATGGGTGGAGTATATTTTGGTTACTTTTTGGATATTATAAATTATGCGGTGTATAAATTATTCTTGGTGGTTAAATTTGTCGATGCCAACTGCAGAGAGTTAAAATTATTTTTTAAGTTTAAAATATAACTAATAACACATATTTAAATAAATAATTTATTTTTAGAATATTCTTTGCTTGATCACACCACATATTTCTGAAAATACTTTAAAAATGAGTGGTTTTGTACCACTAATACAACAATATGGAACTGTTATATTGAGTGTTTTAACTTATCAAAATAATTCATCATTAATATCATATTTAAGATTATATTCACTTTCGGTAATATACAGCCGATTTAAGAACTAATTTCTTTACTAATTTTATTAAACCTAAAATGCTAGATTATTTAAATTTGAATTATTTTATGCAATTATAAAATTTTATTAAAAAAATTTGCCACATTTATTATTTAGAAAAATTTCGCCTGGTTATTTTGCCGAATAATAAAATATTCTCAGAAAAAATTAGCGAGTTTATAAAAAAATACAAACAATAAATTTTGTTTATATTTAAATATTATTAGATAGATGTATTTTGTTTTTAAAATTATGATCTGGAAAATTTTCAAAAAGTACTAAATCTTAAAAAATATAATGTTTATTACACATACAATTTGAACATTCTTGGTTAGTTAAAAAAAATAAACTTTAATAATTTTTAAAAATTTATTTTAGTTATAATTTTAAAAATTTATTTCAGTAATAATTTAAAAAATTTTAATATTTATTTTGAATATAACTCACATTATGTATTATGTGAATATTTTTATCACTATCCTGGTTTTTACTTAGAATATTTTATAATTTCATAAAATAACCAGTACTTATTTTTCAAAATTATTTTTGAAGCAAATAATTTAAAATAAAATTCTATATTTGCTTTAAAAAAAGTTAAATTGAAATAATTTAGCATTTAAATTTAACAAAGTATATGTAAAGAAATTTGTTTTGAAACCGACTTTAAATATATATAGAAATATTAGGGATCGTGAAGGGAGGAGGATCAGGCATAAATCCCCTTTGATTTTGAAAATTTGGATTTATTCCTCTCCCCTAGCATTTGGTCCGAGAAAAGGTAATCTCTTCGACGTTTTGGCGGTCGCCAAAGGCAACCGGCAAATTTCTTGAGTTTTTTGCCTAAAATTAGGAAATTTTCTCTAAATTGGTGCTAAATCCGGTTTAAGTCCAGTTAATTTAACTAAATTTAGTTTAAATTCAGTTAAATTAAGCAAAATTTTGTCATAAATATATAGGTTTTTTGAGAGTTTTTGAAAAAATCCCCTACCTGATCCCACTTCTAGGATTTTGGCCAAAATTTTGAGAAAAATCCCTCCCCTGATCCCCCTGGACCGGCCGACCTTCTCAATCCCTGATATATATATATATTAAATAATAATTAATTCTCTCAAAACAATTTATTAAATAGGTGTGGATAATATTTAGTTGTTTATTGATTTTAGTTTCTATATTATTAAAATTATTTAGCATCACAAAATTATCATTATTTAGACACATTTTTTATTTATATCAATATTTTATCAATCAATCGACTAATTATTTTAATAAAATTAAAAAAGCAGTTGTTAATAATAATAATCTATTGCAAATTAATATTTTGCTAAGTTTTTGGATAATATGTTCAGCTATTCTAACCTATTCTTACACCAGTTTATTGTTAAAAATATTTTTTCAATACAAACCTATACTAACTGTCGAAACATAAGAAGATATTGTGAATAATCCCAAACTGACTGCAGTCGGAAGAGAAAGTTTAGAAAATATAAAAGCATTTAAACCAAAGATTTATAAAATTTTAGACCAAAGACTAATAAAATATGAAAAAGATATGAATATTGATAGCAAAAATCATATGTTTACTTTAAATATTGACATGATAAAAAATGTTGTTAAGAAGAAAATTGTATTTCTCACAAGTTCATTTTTTGCGGAAAAGTTGAAAACATTTTTTCCAAATTTGAATTTAATGGAATCAAACAATCAATATATTCGTCAAATTCAATACTCATATATACATAAAAGTCATTCGCATTACAAACAAATACATAAAATGTAAATTTATAAAAATTTAATTTGTTGAAAATATTTTGTTATATAATTATATTTCTATAAAATTCAATTAATTTTTAGGTTAAAAACTTATGCTGAAAATGGAGTAACAAATCGATATTTATTTATATATAAAATTATGAATGAAATTCTTGGAAATAGAGATAATCCAGAATTAAATAAAAAAATTCATTTAAATAAATTAAATAATATAATTACTTTGATTAAATTAATCAACGGACCATTTTACTTATTGTTCTTTGGTTATTTTTTAACTTCTATCGCTTTTGCATGCGAAATTATATATTTACTTACAATTAGGATATTTATCCTGCTCACAAACTTTTAAAAAAGTGTTACATAATTTAATATCTAATAACAACACAAAAAATTAATTTTTATGTTTTAAGTGCCAATGGGGATGTTCAAGGGGAATTTCAGCAAAAGAAATTAGCATCACTATAAGTTTAAGCTTTTTAAAATTATATAGAATTAGTGGCCCAACGGTAAAGCGTTTACCTTTAAAACTTGAAGTTACTGGTTCAAATTTCAATTTTGAAATATTTTATTTTATTTTTTACTTAATTTATATTTAATGCAAATATTAATATATTTTTATTTTAAGTTTTTAAATTATTATAAATTTTGTTAAATTATTAATATATATTTTAATACCAATTTAATTTACAGTTTTTAAAAAATTAGATATTTTATATCTTTTTAATTGAATCTTTTAAAGTTTATTAATTTAGCAATATTTTATAAACTTACAATTTCAAAACAATTAACTTTAATTAGCAATTAAATTTAACATATTTTATTATTATATATAAATTACATTTAAAAACTTTAATATTAATTATTATTATCTTAATGTATGAACATAAATTATATAATTTAAAAAATTTTTTAAATATTAAATAATATAAATAATTATTGTTTAATATTAATATTGTGTTTATCGTATTGACTGTAATATTAATGTTTATAAAATATTTTAACTAATTTTTAAAAACTGTAAATTAATTTGTTATTAAAATATATATTTATAATATAACAAAATTCATAATAATTTAAAAACTATAAATAAAAATATATTAATATTTGCATTATTGTAAATTAAGTAAAAAATAAAATAAAATATTATAAAATTAAAATTTGAACCAGTAACTTCAAGTTTCAAAGGCAAACGCTTTAACGTTGTGCCACTAACTATTAATATATAATTTTTTATAAAAGCTTAAACTTATAGGGGAAAAAAGAAACTAAACCAAATTTTTAAATTTAAAAGAATATTTTGCCTAATTTCCCCTTAACGCTCTCTAGTTAATCGTATACCTTGATATTATTATTTTTATATTAAAATTTTTAAACATTATCAAAATTAATATTTTTGTAATTAACTTGTTCGACTATTATTTTTAATATTAAAAATATTTTTTAACCCCGTAAATATTCATTATATATTTACCGCGATTTTTAGTATATTAGCATTTATAAATTTTAAAATAGAAACACTTTGCATTATACACATTAAATTATACAGTATTAATTATCTTGCAAAAGTTTTAAATTTATGTTTTACTAATATATTCTTATATTATATTAAGTTTGATATCGATTTAATAGAATATAAAAACAATTAATTAGTTTGTTTTTACATTGAAAACAATTAAATTATAATAAATATATCATATATAAAAAAACACATTTAATTATTTTTATTAAAAAACATAATAAATGTAATAAATATATTTTATTTTAAATTTTAAAAAATTAAATTTTAAAATTCTTTAATATTAAAATTAAAGTATAATTGTTAAATATTTTTTAAGGCGTCAAACAATTATAAATTACTTTCTAATCTAAAATTTAATTTGATTTAAATATAATATATTTGAAGTTTAAATAAAATTAATTTTTGCAATATTTTTATTTAATTAATAGTATTTAAAGTATGGGTGAATTTTTTAATATAATAGAAATTATACAAACATTAACAAAAGTAGAAATTTATAGTTCAGGAGATATAGTATCATGTTGTGATAATCAAACAAGCTCAGGTGAACTTATTGTACCAATTAAAGTATGTGTTTACAAGTTAATATTTTTAAAAATAAATCTAACAAATTAAATTAATTACTCAGTGGAATGGAGTGCTCTTTGGTTACTTTTTGGATATTATAAATTATGTGGTTTATAAATTATTCTTGGTGGTTAAATTTGTTGATCCCGACTGCAGAAGGTTAAATGTGTGTTTTATTTTTACAATATAACTTATGGCAAATATTTAAATAAATGATTTATTTTTAGAATATTCTTTGCATGTTCATACCAGACATTTCTGCAAATAGTTTAAAAATTTCTAGTTTTGTATCATTAAAACAAGATTATGGAATAGTAATATTGAGTGTTTTAACTTATCAAAATAATTCATCGTTAATATCATATTTAAAATTATTTTCAATTTCGGTAATATACAGACAATTTCAAAACTAATTTTTTGACATATTCTTAATTAAATCTAAAATGCGTAATTATTTCAATCTATGGTATTTAAGCATTTATGGAGTTATATATAGAATTTTCCAAGTTGACAATTTTGTAATTTTTGGTTTGGTTATTTTATGTATAATAAAATAATCACAGAAAAAACCAACATGATTAAAAAAATTAAAGAATATATTTTGTAATATTAAAATATTATTAAATAAGAATAATTTTGTTTATGTAAATTATAAATTGAAAAATTTTTAATTAATACTGAAACCTAAAAAATGTAATTTTTGTTACACTTCCAAGTTGAAATTACTTAGATACATTTAAACAAATGAATTTTTATAATTATAATTTTAAAAAATTAAATATTTAATATTAAAAATATTTTTAAAATATTTTAAAAATAAAAAATTATTTTTTATTAAAAAATATTGACTTTAAATAATGACTACATAATGTTTTTTAATTTTTCAAAACATGTTGGTTATAAATAGAAATATTTTGTCATGCTATAAAATAAAAAAGCCAAATTTTTCAAAATTGTCACTGCAAAAAATTTTTATTAAATTTATTATTTGCACAAAAATTGTTTAAAATAAACTAACATTTAGATTTAACTAAGAATATGTAAAGGTTTTAATTTTGAAACCAGCTTTAAATAAAGATATTAATAAATAATTAATTCTATTAAAATTTTTTATTAAATAGGTTTGGATAATATTTAATTGTTTATTAATTGTAGTTGCTATATTATTAAAATTACTAAGCATCTTAAAATTATCATTATTTGGACACATATTACATTTATATCAATATTTTTTCAATCAATCGACTAATTATTTTAATAAAATTAAAAAAGCATTTGTTAATAATAATAATGATCTAATGTTAATTAATATTTTGCTAAGTTTATGGATATTATGTTCAGCTATTCTAACCTATTCTTACACCAGTTTATTGTTAAAAATATATTTTCAATACAAACCTATACTAACTGTCGAAACATTAGAAGATATTGTGAATAATCCCAAACTGACTGCAGTCGGAATAGAAAGCTTAGGAATAATAAAAGAATTTAAACCAAAAATTTACAAAATATTAAATCAAAGATTAATAAATTATGAAAAAATTATGAATTTTAATAGAACGGATTTAATGTTTCATCTTAATATTAATATAATAAAAAATGTTGTTAAGAAAAAAATCGTTTTAATTGTATCTTCATTTCAAGCTGATAAATTGAAAACATTGTTTCCAACATTAAATTTAATGTATTCTAAAAATGTATATATACGCCAATTTCAATACATATATATACATAAAATTCATTCCCATTACAAGCAAATATATAAAATGTAAATTTTTAAAAATTTAATTTGCTTAAAATAATTTGTTAAATAATTTTGTTTATATTAAATAATATTAATTTATAGTTTAAAAACGTTTGTCGAAATTGGATTATTAGATCGATATTTATTGATATTTCAAATAGTGAATGAGATTATTGGAAACAAAGGTAATCCAAACCTAAATATTTTAAATAAATTAAATAAAATAAGTAATATAATTACCCTGGATAAACTAATTAACGGTCCATTTTATTGTTTGTTTATTGGTTATTTTATAAATTTTATAATTTTTGCATGCGAAATTATATTTTTTATTAATGAATATTTAGCAAAAATATTATTAATTTTAAATTTGTTTAAATATGTAAATAATTTTTAAAAGTTTGCTTAAATATACAAGTTTAATCAAATCAAAAATTAAAATTTTATTTATTAAAAATATAATTTATACCTGTTGGCAAAACTGTATGTTATAATCATATTTTTAATTAATTCAATCATAAACTTAAAAAACAAATTTATAAAATGTAAATGATTAAAACAATTTTGGTTTATAATACAATTACTTTTTAAAATTAATATCTTTGTCGAAACTGAAGTATTAAATCGATTTTTATGAATAAATCAAATAATGATTAAAATGCTTGGAAGAAGAGATATTTCAAAAATAAATAACTTACCAAAATTTAATTTAAATTAATAATTTTAAAGTTTTTTCTAAAGTTTTCTATAAAGCATTTTGTGCTGAATAAAGATATTTTGAAAATCAAATCAATTAAAAATGTAATAAAATTTTTAAAATATTAATCTTGAAAATAGTAATGTCGTATATAATAAAACCGAATACTTAATACCGAAAATATTTAAAATATTAATAGTCAGATAATAATTTGTAAAAATATATTTATTTATAAATAATTAATAAATAAATTTATAAGTTATTCAATTATACAAAACAAAATTTTTATTTATTATAAAAATTTTTACAAGTTTATTTTTTTTATAATAATAAAAATCAATAAAATATTAGTTTTTAACATTAATTTTCAATTTAATTATTTATTTACTTGTTAAAACAAATGTAATAATTTTATGGAAAAGAAAAATCCGTAGTTATAGAATTCGGATCTAAGCCATGATTAGAGTGAAGAACAATATCGTAATCAGTGGTCGACTGTATAAACCGAACCAATACTAGCAATAAGTGAGCGATCGCTAACTTTTCGCCCAAACAAGTGGTATATAAGCCATGAGTCGACTTAAGTAAGCTTTTAATTTTACAAAAATCACCCTTATCTTGAGAGGATTTCAGAAAAAATCGGGAAAATATTTATAAAATTTTAATTTTAATTATTCAAATTAAAAATTATTTTTAATGTTTTAGAAAATATATTTTTACAAATTTAATGAAATGTTTTCTTATGTGAATAAAGACTAACATAATTTGTATAACTTTTTGTACAATTAGTTTCATTGCATTTATATAACAATAGTTTTGTGTGAATACTGTTTATATGTATTTTTAATTCACGATTATTTATAAAACTTTTATTACATTTATTATAACAACATTTATATTGTTTTATAGATAAATGTCTTTTCTTGTGATCATTTAAATGTGATTTTCTATTAAAACTTTTTCCGCAGTTATCTAAATCACAAACAAATGATTTGATTCCCAAATGTATTCGTTTGTGATTTAATAAATTAGTATTCAATGCAAAATATTTGCCACAATTTTTATAAATGCACATAAAGTTGAGTTGTTTTAAATGAACGACTCGTTTGTGTGAATCCAATCTACGTTTACGTGAATATGATTTTCCGCATTCACTCCAATTGCAAATAAATCTCGTATTCGTATGAATCGATTCGTGAGTTTTTATTTCATATTGAGTTTTAAACACTTTATTGCAGTTATTATACAAACATTTGTATTGTTTTACATTTAAATGAATTAATTGATGACTATTTAGATCTTTTAAACTGTTTATCTTAAACCGACATTTAGGCCAAAAACACTTAAAACGCTTTTTATTATTATTTCCAACACTTTGTTCACTCGAATGCCA
>JAQFXP010003775.1:0-11840 GCA_034693685.1 Belba bartosi | reverse complement strand
AGAAATGAAACTAATTTTAAACAATTTGTAAATAATTTTAATGTTTTATGATTACAACGTGTTATGTAATTCATTGCGATATTTGCTAAATAAAATTATTATTATTATTATTATTATTATAATGTTTTATTTTGCTTGGTAAATATTTAACATAAATTAATTTTACTAAAATTATAATATTTTAATTTAGCATTATTAAATGAACTTAAAATTTTAAAATAAATAAAATGTTATTAATGTTAAAAGTAAATATATAAATATTTTAATGTCACATATGGAAATTTTTTAAATTTATAGCTAATATTTTAAGTTATTAAAAATTTTAATTTTAAAATAAATATAGTTGTTGTCAATTAATATTGTTTTTGCTGTAACAACGATTAAAATTACTAATTAATTTATAAAATTATTATATGTTCGGAAAATAAATTACTTTTTTATTTTTTAACAAAAAGAAGATTATAAAATCGGGAATTTTACAAATTTAATCATAAAATATAATATATATACAGAATTGATCGTTAAATTTAAACGGCGCTAATAATACATTATCACGTAGTTGGCGAAGATTTTGTTGGACATTTCTCATGAGAGCCGTTGCATGTGTTTGAGCCATAGAAAATTATTCCATACCCGAAAATAATTTTTGGCCCATTTGATATTTTAGATCTTAAATTGTAGTTTTTCTCACAAAGAGCTAACAACTTTTCATTCAGCCCATGCTGAAAAACGTTGAATAAATTTTAATTTTTTTTATAATAAATATAATTAACAATACATTATTAATTGTTTTACACGTTTTACAAAATACCAAATTCAATATAGATTGTAATTAAATATGTTTTTCAAAAAATAATTTCCATTGAAATACAACATATTTTTATTTAGTTATAGTTTTAATACAAATAATTAAAAATGTAACATGAATTTATTAATATTGTTTTAAATGTATTTTAAATTAATTTTTAAGTTTTATTTGGTTTTAAAAAATTTAATGATTAAAAATCGGTAATGATCAGTGTTTTCCAAAAATTCTATTAGAAGCCTATTTACCGTATTTCCTCAAATATTTGTACATGTACATATAAAGTGATTTTGGGTTTTATGTACTTATACCTCAGAGTATGTGTACATGTACTTATAAAATAAGGAAAAGTGGTTTTTATAAATAAATTTCATTCAAATATTTTTGATAAAAAACACATGAATTAATAGTTTAAAGATTCAGATATGAAATATTTGAAAATTATTAAAAACAAAAATAGAGATAAGAAATCATATGATACCCATTTGTATATTTTAATATTTTGTCAATTAATACTTTTATTGAAATTAATTAAATTACAGTTTTTATATTATTGATTGATTTCAAATAAATAAATAAAAATTTTAAACTTAATTTAATAATATATAATGTTTAACTTTGTTATATTATAATAATTTGGAATAATAAATAAAATTATATTTTTAAATAATAAATTAGCAAACGGTAAAATTAAATAAAATTTTCTATAATTTTATTGTTGTTTACTGTAATTGATTTTAAATTAATTTATTCATTTATTAAATTTTAATGAGATTTTATATGTTGGAAATTCCTAATTCATTAATTTTAAAATATTTTAAGATTTGTTAATTAATTATTTTGTTAATTTAATTAAAACATTTATTTTGTAAGATATAATTTTTTATATAAATTTTTATCACAATTAATATAATTTCATAAATTATAAACTTATCTAATTATTTTTTAAATAAACTAGAAAATAATATCAATAAAAAAAATTATATTGATTATTATCACTAAGAAAAATTATTAAAAACTATTTAGTTTAAATAAAAAAATTAATTAATAATTACAAAACGTCACGCCATAATACGATGGTTTTTCTACCGGGTTAAATCATTTATTATTTAACATATTTGAATAAAATGTATATCAAATTAAAAAAAAAATAAAAATTTTTTATTAATTAAGAAACTTTTTTTATTATTTTCAAAAAAATATATCAATTAATAAGCACCAAATTTAATAGTTGCGTTTAAATAACTGTTTAATTTTATTAATTTCGTTAGAAACTATACCAAAGCATTGTTGGAAATTATTTGAAATAACTGTAATGCTGAAAATTATTTATTTTTATTATTAAAATATTTTAATTTCAAATTAAAATTATATTAATTAATTATGTTTTAAAACTATTTATAGTTTTTCAATATTATATATTTGTATTAAAAAAATTTATATTTTAAAATAATTTAATATAAAACAGCCAAATGATTTAAATAAAATGAATTATTTTTAATTTTGTAAACAGTAATTAGATTTAAATTAATTTTTTATTTTTCCGATTTGTTTTATTCTATATTTAATGGACTATGGCCATTGCTTCTTATAATTAGTTTATTTTGATTATTGTAGACAATTACTTTTAAAACATTTTGCATTTAAACAATTATTTAAATATTTGAGAATATCAGGTCTAATACATTTTTATAGTTAGTAAATTATATGTGTAACTATAAATTAATTTTGGTTTAATTTTTATTTATGCTTTAATATTGAATATTTTATTCATTAAAATTATAATATATTTAATTTCAGGTTAAAAATTAGAATTGACCATATTGTACAATTTGGAATATCCATGTATATGTAAAAGAAAATAGTTGGCGAATAAACAAATTTAATAAATTTTAATCAATGTATATATTTCAACGTTTTTCCGACTATCTGAATCCGGCTTGGCGTCTCGTCTAGCTCCTCCCGATATGTTTCGACCCAATCGGCTGGATTCGTCTCCCATCTCGTTCCTCGTTCCTAGTCTCCCGTCTATCGTCTCTCGTCTCTCATTTACCGTTTCTCGTCTATCGTTTTACTCTGATGCGTTACGCTCGCTAGATCCGGCTACTCCCGAACGTTGAGGCTCCGCCTGTTTCCAGTCAGCGATCCAATCCTCCTCTCCATTTCTGCTCGTGCTCTGATGTCTTGGCCACTGAGGTCGTTTGTAGATGTTGTTGTAAGGTGCGTCTGTCTGGCCAACAACGTCAAAACCAAAACTTTAAAAATATTGATTAAAACTATGACAGAACCGATTGCTACTTACCAGCAGTAAGCCTGTACAAACTTGAGACCACAATCTTCTCAAACTAAAATCTCCTCAGCGGCGCAATTGGACTCGTCAGCCAAGCGCCCGCAAACACTCAGACTACAAATTTAAATAAAATTAAACAAACTTACTTTTTAAAATGTTTGTCATTAAATCTAAATATTTTAAAATACAAATTTAAAATTCACAAATATAAAAAAATCGGCAAAAAGAAATGCGACTACTCGAGACTAAGACTAAACTAGAACTGACTAAAAACACGGTCTCGCGCTCGCTAAAACTGCGCAAACAATAATAAAGCGCATACAGATTTGCAACTGTTTTCATTCCCATTTTTCTTTCATTGCATCAAAACTATTCGCTACGTAGGTCATTACTAGACATCGGAAAAATAGTACCTAAAAACTTTTAATTGTTTCACGAAGTCGTTTATAATAATTAAATAAAGTGCGAGAATTAGATCTAAGAATAAACAATTCATTTTACCTTCGCTTTAAAATCATTTAAAACTGAATATTAAACAATTTAATAATTATTAGAATTTTAGCTTAATTATTTGCGTTAATGTTGGTTTATTCCTATAATGTGTAGTGCAAAATACTGCTTTAGGCGATTTGCCTCACTTGCTTGACCTAATTAATTTATAATGTTATTTGCTTTAATGTTAAGCCTGGTCGGCCTATTTTTTAACATTAGCGGCAATGCGCATCAATATTGAATAGCGACTATCTATCCTATAACATTAGCGGCAATTCAACTCAATGTTGAATAATGTGCTTTAATTAAACAATAACAATATTACTAAAAGTCATACTAATATGTTTTCCAATCAGCCATCACCCAAAATAAAATGAATATTATAATTAAAATTTTGCGATGATTAGCAGGAATACCCCACGTTTAATAATCGTTGTTCTAAAAATTCAGAATTACGATTATAGCAGGATTCCACACATCTATAGCCGTGTGCTATTTCAACTATGTAAGCTACAATATTACTAAACTTATTATTTATATAAAGTTTTAAATATTAAAATTATGTGCTTTTTAGTGAAGTAATAAAACGTCTAGCAAATAGCTGGCGCTATATTTAGTATGCTAGTTTAATTAATTATTTATTTTTATTACCAATTAACAAAAATTTAAATATAAAAAGTACAGTAAAACCAATTTATAAGAATTTATTGACTAATTAGATTTTGTTTTTATTTTGCGCAATTGACGATATAAACTATACATTTAAATTACATAATAATTGATTTTTATTTTTTTGTAAAAATATTTAGCAAATAGTTTTCAAAATAAACACATTCACTTGTAAATAATTTAAAATAAAATTATAAAAATTGTACAAAACAAGTGATAAACATTTTGTCAATCTAATCACAAGATGTGAGCCATTTAATTTTAAGAGGTAGTGATTAACCGATTTGGTGGTGCGCTATTGAAATTATACAATTAAAATATTTTTATAGTTTTTGAGCCTATAATTATCATATTTAAAATTAATCACTTAAAAAATAAACTATAATTTAAATTATTTTATTAAAATAATTATATAATTAAAATTAAATACAAACACATGGAATCAATTTAATATAAACAAATTTTTTATATTTAATTTTAATTTGTTTAATAAATTATTAGTTTTTTTTAAATTGATTTAGAAATTATAATTTTTAACAATAAAAAACCAACAAAAACTATTTTTAAATTATTTTTGTTTAAAAATTTAAAGTGTAAAATCGAGAACAACCAATTTTGTTTATTATTGCTTAATATTAAAGCTAGTCCGTTTTTATGTATATATATATACCTTGTAATGTAATTATTTATTAGAAATTATATTTTATTTAACTTATTTATTATAAATTATATTTTATTTAACTTATTTATTAGAAATTGTTAATTTTTTGTATATTGGTTGTATTACTTTTAAACATTTTTAATTCACTTAAATTTATTATTTTATTCTTTAATTAAAATTGTTTTTTTCTATAATAAAATTTTATAGCATTAATTATAATTATTTAACAAATAAAATTAATAAAATTTAGTAAAATATTAAACTTATTTGAATATTTCAAAATAAATAAATTTTAAAATTTGATTAAAATTGACATTAAATAATACAGTAATAACAGAAAGTATTGATAGGATTAGTAAATCAGTTATCGGACACTCTAAATGTCGAGCCTTTACTTCTTAAATTTGAGAAATTTAAAATGCGTTGGTTTGGACATGTGTTGAGCAATCCTACGGTTAGACTCTATTTGTCTCAACCAACCGGTAAATGAACAATAATTAGACCGCGCAACAAAAGAATAGAGAAAACCAACTAATCGAGATTTGAGCGGTCAAGTTGGGGTCGATTTTACTCGGGTTCAAATCGTTGTAAATGATTGCAATCTGTGGAGATCTAAGATTGTGAGTCTTCAGTTTCGACCCTCTTAAGAGAAAATGAGACTTTAATGAAATTGATTGATTGAGTGATTGATTGATTAAAATAATATGTTATTTACATTTGAAATAAAAATAACATATTACACGTAAATTACGTTATTTCTAATTGCCTTCTAGAGCTATATTAATTAAAAAATTTTAATTAAATTAAATTAATAAAATATATTTGTTTTCTCATATACCATTTATATATTCTTGTTTACAATTAAATAATACAAATGTTAAAAATATATAAATTACAGTTTTTATTTGTTTATTAAAAATGTTAAATAGATTAAACTATTCAATTCATTTTTTGGCACACAATTGTAATATGTATTTGAACGAAAGGCGTCGACAATAGCGTTGGCGACCGGAGAGTCAGTGTTTTGCTCCAGATATACGTTTGGTGTGTCTGTACCATATGCTGAGGTAGAGCTTATACACTTGTCTATTACTACCAGTATGTTGTATTTATATAAGTACAAATTTATTTAAATTTTGTAATTTTTAAAATAAAATAAATTAAAATTATTGATAATTGACTAAATTAAATAATAATTATAAATATTTTTAATAATAAATTAGTTTTATGTTTTTTTATACAAACAAAAAACTGCTTAAAAACAACTAATTTTATTATTGCAAAGTGTAATTAAATTTTAATAATTTTGTTCATTTATAATATGACTCATTTTTAGTAATATTGGACATACATATACACTCCGTTTCAAATGCTTAAGAGCAGTCATTATTTCTTGAATAAAAGTGAAACTTTTTGAGATAATTAATTGAAATTTTTGTCAAAAATAGTTCAATTATCAACAAATTAAACCAAAAAAGATTTTTTAATTTTGACCTTTCTTTTAGCGTGCGCGAGCTATTTAGTAAAAAACACCGTTTCAATTGCTTAAGAGCAGTATATAATTTAACAAATCTGAGTCATTATTTGACAATTATTTGGAACATATGATAATAATTCGCGTAAATTTCAATTAATTATCTCAAAAAGTTTTACTTTTATTCAAGAAATAAAAATATTTAAGTTATGAAACATTTTATTAATTAATTAAATACATAATATTCTTCGAAGAGCATAAAACATACTGAACATTGAGTTTAGTATTAAATTTTTTATATACCTTAAAATAAGTTTAACATTGATTCTGATGATTGGTATGTATGCATTCACTTATTCAGTTATACATTTAGTCATATATTCAATCATAAATTCATTCAGTCATTAAGTCATACATTCAGTCATAAATTAATCTAAACTTAATCTGATTTGAATATGATTCAACCCTGCTCACCACATTACTACTACTCATATGCCGACGCCGTTCTTCTTGCACAACACGTAGTGAGGCCAGTAATCATCACTTCACCGTTAAGTATGGTGACGAGGATAGTGGTCACAGTTTTAAGAGCATACACCTGAACGCTCCGTATATGTAGATTAATAATTATTAATCTATCGTACAATACCAGTAGACGGCGCTTGGTAAGTCCCGTTGTCGTCTTGCCTCAACTAATGCCTACTATACTGCAGTTTTCGGTTTAACCAGATTAGCGTTTAAAAAATTAAAATTAGTTTTAAGCTGTCTGATAAATTATTTAGGGCTCGGAGTCTGTCTCATTTTTTATCTCATTTGTGAAGTAACAGCTATTTAGACAATACATTAAAACTAAACATAAAAATTAATAAAATGATTTAAAATTTTTTATTTTATTTCAAAATGTCTATTCATCACCATTAATTGATCTAATTATTATCTGATAGCAAAATTTCATACAACATTTGCGTATATATTTTGGTAAAAATATTTACTGATTTGTTTTCTGTACTGATGAGTTATTAAATACAAAACCATTTTTCTCGTCAGATGTTAATTATATCAAATAGTGGTGATCTATAGTCATTTCTGCCATTAGATAATAATTGGATCAATTACTGGTAATCAATAGACATTTTGAAATAAAATTAAAAATTTTTATGTTTAGTTTTAATTTATACTCTAAATAGCTGTTACTTCACAAATGAGATGAAAAATAAGACAGATTCCGAGCCTCAAATAATTTATCAGACAGCTTAAAATTAGTTTTAATTTGCTAGACGCCTATCTAGTTGAACAGAAAACTGCCATATAGTAGAGGTTTGAAACAAATAAATAAAAGTTAGAGTTTTTATAATAAAAATAAAATTATAATTTAACTTGAAATAATAGGATTTACAGTTGAAAATAAATTTACAATTGAATTACATTATTTGATTTTTTGTACTAGTTCACATTACTTTTTTGTTTTGGTTATATTTATTATATAAACAGTATATAATATAATGTTATTGATAAATGATTAAACCATAGTTTTTAAAATTTTTTTAAAATTGTAAAATTAACACAATTTTTTAACTATTTGAATTCTATTTGATGAATAGTCAAACCAAATACTATTTATTTTTAATTTTGGTTAAATTATCTAAATTTTATTTACAATATAATCAAATTAATTTATTACTTATTTAAATTTAACATTTTTTACTAAATTAATAATATAATCGGAAAACGTATTTTAAGTTATTTCAAATTATTTTTAAATGTAAAATAATTTGCATGTATTTTTTAAAGTAAATTTTACTTATTGTAAAAGTATATTCAATTTAATAACCAGTTTATATATGTAAATTTTATTAATATAATTATGAAATTATATTTAGTTAATATTAATTTATTTTTAAAAATGTTTTTATACAAAACATACAAACGTTCTGAAAAAAACATTAAATTTTAATTTTGATAACTGTAATTAAATTAAAAATTTTTTTAAATATTCTTGATTTGTTTTAATTTATGTTTAATGGCTTGTTGTTTTGTAATAATTTTGTTTTAAATATTAAAGTCAATTAAATTAAAAATATTTTGCAATTAAACAATTATTTTATTGCACAAATATTTATGCATAGTAAAACTACAGTACTAAAATAATCATTAATACTGGTTACCTAAATAATCCATTTGCCCTTGTATGATTTAATATATTCAAAAACAATTAATTACAAATATTAAAATATTAATTTATATAATTTTATTTAAATTTATAATTACTTAAAATATAAAAATATAAGTATGGAGCGCAAAACTGTGATAATTTTCGTAGTTTAATTTAAACATTAAACACAATTTAATAGTTTAAAAAATTAATTATATTTAAAATATCTAATTTTATATTATTAAATAATTTATTATTTTTATTATAGTTGAAATTTAATGTTGAAAATAGCATATATGATATTTTATTGTCAAAATTAATGTTATTCTTTTCAATAAATTTTTATTTTTTTAACTGTAATTAAATTTAAATAATTTATTTGTTTTCTTGATTTATTTTAATTTATATTTGATGGGTGCTAACCACTGGATCATTTATAATGATTTTGTTTTAAAGATTATAAACAATTAAATTAGAAACATTTTGTAATTAATCAATTATTTTCTTATTTTATAAAAAATAATTTTATAGTTATTTAGTTAAATAATAAATTTTAATAAATATTAAATTAGATGTGTACATATAAATATATTGGTTGAAATATTTTTAAAAACTCTAATTTATGCTATAATATTGACTATTTTTTAAAATACAATTTACACTTTTAATTTTAACTTTGATTTAATAACTTTGTCAAAGATATCAATAATTTTTTTTATATAAATATGAGTTAAATAATAAGTTAAAACATGATTTAATTTACTTTTTTTATTTTGAGCCAACAATAACAGAAATTATAAATTATGTTGACAATTTTGATAATTAATATATAAAATTTGTAATTAATATTTTTCCAATAATAAGCAATTTATCTCCAAATTTTTAAAAAATTAATTATTTTTTACACAAAACACGAATTATCTAGTTATATGTATTTTTAATTTTTATTATTATAGTTACAATTTAAAATAATAAAGAGTATATTCTTTTGATTGCATCAAATAATCTAATCAATATAAGGTTAAACTATCCTGTTCAGCAATAATATTCAGTACATTTTTTACATACATAATGTTTATTTTTAATGATTTTTAAATTTTTTTAACTTAATTTAATAATTGTTTTATATTTAAAATTAAACATTATTATTATATCAATAAAAATATATTATTAAAAATTTTATTTATTTATTATGAAGGTAATATAGAAATTATTAAAATTTATTTTTAAAAATAATTATTAGTAAAATAATGTTTGTTTATTTACAGTATGACACAAATAAAAAAAATTACATAAAAATATATTATAATTTTAAATTATAATTTTAGATATATGTTTTTAGTATTATTATAAATTTTTAATTTTAGTAGTGTTGCAATATTAATAAAATATTTAATTTAATAAATTAGATAAAAATTATAAAGCAAATATTATATTTAATTAAATTTATTTAAAATATAATTTTTGGTATTTTTTAATTTAAAATTTTTAAAATTTCAATTTAAAAAATCAAATGTTGAAATTTATTTTAAATCAATGCATTTTGATATTTTTAACAAATCAAAAATTTAAGTACAAATTAAAAAAATAAAAATGAAACGTTCTTTATTTCCGGACGCGTCACATGCCTCATTTCGACTTGGCTCAACTTAATTCGTCACATATCACCTGACCTTGTCTCATGTTAGTTGTCTCCACATCAAGGTACGGTCTCTCTCAAACGTTTCGGTTACGAGCCGTCCTCGGATATGCGTCCCTATTGTCTCAGTTTCTATTCAACAATACAACTCTGTATTAAATATGTATTCAATAAAATTATATATGTAAATTATGTTGATTAAACAATTATTTCCGAAAGCAAATAATTTAAAGAGCTATAATTAAAATTTAATTTTCTCATAAATAAGTTGTATTGTATTAGCTTGTATGTTTAATATTATTCTGAAATATATGGCATAAGTGACTTTATAGCCTATATAGACTTCAAAACAATGCTTTCTAAAGACTATTTTAAATAAAAGTAAACATTGCCCTATTTTATATTTTAATTACTTTTCTAATGCTAATTCGTAATTTGTGTATGAACTTAATTGGCAATATACTAAAACTTTGGACTTGCTATAACTAATATTAATACAATACAACTTATTTAAATTTATGAGCAAATTAGTTTTTATTTTAGAACTAATACATTAAAAGGCTATGTCTGAACATATTTGTTTAAATTAATTAATTCAACAATAATATTTTCACACTAATATGTGATTTATTTAATAACAGTTTACATAAAATTTGTTCTTCTAGCTATAAACAAAATTGAATTAGGTTATATTTTATTCTAAAATTTTAAATTTACTTTACAGCCAAACTGAATATATTTTAATTGTTTTTTCATTATGATATACATACTAAAACAGAATTAATAATTAAATTAAATTTTTTTGTAAACAATTCCTTTTTAAAAAAAATTATATTTAAAAATAATAAACATAATTTTTATTGTGACGTCAAAGTGCAACCTTAGACAAAGAGGATTTATTTATAAACTGTTTGTATAAAATATAATCTAATTAAAATAAAGATCGTGCTGTCTTTGCCCATGTTATATAGTATTAAATTAGTTAGATAATTTAATGAAATAATATAAATAAATTTGCAGTGCATAAATTATTAAAATTAAATTTAAAACAAAATTTTTAAATTAACTTTCATAAATAATTCACATAGAGAGGGTCACAAATGAAGTAACGGGGCATTTTTAAAACTTAAATATTTGTTAATTAGTAAATAAATTTTATAATATTTTATAACAAATAAATCAGAATAGATCCTTCTATCAATATAAATAATTAGTTTATTAGTAAACCAAAATGGGTAGGCCTCCGACAGACCCGTATTATGACGGCCGTGTCCGAGCGTTTATTAACCTCAAGTATTTAAAGCGAATGATAATCAAAAAACTTATGGCTATTAATATAAGCGCTTCAATGCGTTTAATCAATAGGATTAAAAATATAAGCAAAAAGAAGTCACCAAAAAAAAGAAAATCGGGGCTCGAATTTAACCCGAGGTTATATGGCCGCAAAAATGTGTTAAATTTCCCCCCGACAAATGAATCCAGAAAAATCCTGACACCGCCCCAAAGTACTATTTTGTGTGGGGGTATCTTAAATAGGTTCTCTATAAGAAAAGAGTTAAAAATATAGCAGGCCTAAAAAGTGCATTGAAAACCACGTGGAAGAATTTGCCACAAGAGCAAATTAAAAATGCATTGGCGGCCCGGCCGAAAAGGGTTTA
>JAQFXP010003774.1:0-11844 GCA_034693685.1 Belba bartosi | reverse complement strand
TAATTCTCGACACAGCGTCGTCGACAAATCTGACATCAGCTGAGTTCGTGCGATCACAAAAAATCGCAATAAACACATCAAAGCGAAAGCTATTAAAATCAAATAAAATAAATTCAAATAAACAATAAAACAATTGTTATTTTAATAATTATTTATTTCTAATAAATTATTTTCAAATATAATTATAAACTAATAATTTTTAGCTAATTATAAATATATTTTGCCAGAAGTATTTCTAACATTCGAAAGGTATCTAAAAAAATAAATATTTATTTTAATATTAAAATAAGTTCAAAAAATCAAAAAATTGTTTCAAAAAGGACTCAAATTAAACAACAATTTTATAATATTTTATTAAATAACATCGAAGAAAGTATTGCTATCGAGAGGATCGAAATGTTTCTAAAAAAACAAAGAATTATGGTATCGAATAATTTTGATAATTATGTGAATAGAATCCACACTAAAAAAGCAATAATTATTGTCATTCTTATTAAAATATCACTAATAGTCAGTTGTATTCAATACTTAATTTCTAGTTTAATAACTAATCGATCGATTCGTATCCTAACGGGTAATGCGTTGTATATATTGGGAAATCAGACCAATATAACCGCTATTTTAATCATTGGAAGTCTTATTATATTCTTAACTGGATTGATTTTTGTTTATCAAGAATTGACGAATAATTCAAATTTATATTTATTTCTTAATAACTATAAACACAAACGTATTATTCAATTAAATTCTTTGAATACAAAAAGATTGGCTCTAATTATCAATATATTGACCAAATATTTAATGCGAGTGTTATTCTGGCCGTTAGTTATCATCACTTCTATAATTTTTATCAGTCCTTCAATTATTGCTTATTTCGATATAAACTCTGGTTTTACAGTAAATAGTGTATTATTTTGGTCTATAACAATATTTATATTTTTAACACAATTATATGTATTACTTTTAGTAGGCATTGTAATGGACATTATAACGATATTATATCTAAAATATCAATTTATTGAAATAAATAAAAAAATTGAATATTGTTTGAAAATCAATAATCATTTGTTTTTAATGAATGCAATCTCTAAACACATTTTGATATCAAAACTAACAAAAGATTTAAACAATTTTTTCAAATATATAATTGCTATTATTTATTATCTAACAACTCCTCCATTAATGATATTTATTCATTTAATTCAGGCAAAAGACACATTTTATTATTTAAAAGTTTTATTGGCAATTTTGTTTATTTTAATGTTTTCAATTGTATTCTTGTTTAATTTGATGAGCTCATGGATCAGCTATTGGTCGCATAAACCATATCGTCTATTGTATTCATTTCTAATCCAAAACCGACTTTCAATTAAAAATCGATTAAAAATTTTTGGGTTCATTGAGAGTCTGTCCGGACCCGACATTGGGTTCTATTGCTTAGACTTTTTCCCAATGAATAACTACGAGTTTTACCAATACGTGGCTAACTGTGGCTGTACTTACTTTTTATTAATGAGATTTATTTAATTTGATTAAATTCTAATGTTTTTGGTTTTTAATTAATTGTTTTAATAAAATCAGTGAAATATATATTATCAATAAACAAAATAAGATTAAATGTTTTTAATATAAAGTATATATACAGTTTATAATCTAATCGTCTTTCAAATTATATTTTTGAAATTCAAATATTTCAACTATAATCACACATAAAACTTTGGTCAAATAATTTTTGAAAATTCCATTTTTAATTCTATATCTCTGTATACTTTATTTTTATTTCAAATCATTTTTAAAAATAATTAAATTTTTAATTATTTATTTGTCTGTTTTTAAAATTATTTGTAAAATAATCAATATTGTAATATGTATTGTTTATTTAAATAAACAATATTAAAATAAATACAATTTAAATTGTTAATTTGTGTTTTGTTAATTAATAACAATTTGTTTTATACTGTAGTTTAATATTTATTATTTGAAACAAAAAATAGTAAAATATAAAAAAGTAAATTTTATTAATATATATTTAAATAGTAAATTACAAACTTATTAATAATTTAAAATAATAAATTAATATATTACAATTTTAAACTATTTCAAATTATTTTACAAATCAACTTTTAAACTAACTAATTGTCATTAATAGTTAAACATTTGAATCCGTTGAATATTTTCCACCCAGAAAACTATTGACATACATAGGCATCACCTCATCATTTATATTCATGCACATTGCACAATATTCATGCATGCCAAAAATTATATATAACACCACAAACAAACAATTTACCATATTCTTATTAACATCTTTACATGTACCATTTATACATTTTCTATGCACATTATAATAGCGCTCTAAAAAAAACTTTACATAAACATATTTCATACATTATTTATGTATTTTATATATACCTTCTAAACAATTAATTAATTAAGCACAAATATAAACACCAACTAGTTAATTTCTAACCACTATTAATCGCTAAACACGCAAACTTGATTAGCTAATTATTATGGCCGATACTTGAAATATACTCCAATAAATACCAGAAAAAACATTATAACATGCAGTAAATACTAAAAATTATAAAATATTACAAAATCAAT
Source organism: Belba bartosi (assembly GCA_034693685.1). Taxonomy (NCBI): domain Eukaryota; kingdom Metazoa; phylum Arthropoda; class Arachnida; order Sarcoptiformes; family Damaeidae; genus Belba; species Belba bartosi. The sequence goes on along the minus strand of JAQFXP010003774.1, from coordinate 9,234 downwards.
TAGTTTAAATTATTGTAAATTAGTTTTTTTTAAACTTGTAATTAGTGAACGCAAACATATTATAACAATAGATATCAATCACTGGTCCGGACAAGCGTTCAATGAATACAAATAACTGTAAGCATCCAATATAAATTTAATTAGATTGTAAATAAAACATTATTTGTTTTGTAAAATTTATATAACTGCATTGTTGCACATTGCAATTTTGAAAATTTAAATTGTTAATGAAAAGATAACAATAATTTTTATCATTTCTAAAATCTAGAGATTTTTATATGTTTTATATTCAATTTGATTTCTTCGCTCAAACTGTTTAAATGTAGTGTTTTTTGTGTTAACTTTCAATAAATTGTTTTTGTTATGTTTTCAAATGTGCATAGATTTCAATTGTTAACCACTTTATGTCTAATCATTTTACGGCAAACGCGCGATAATTGGTAGTACGGATTGTGACGAGTTATAAGGGTTATCAAAAATTTTGGCGCAAACAAAATTTTAAATAAATTATTACGATATCAAATAGTTGCATTATTATTTTATATTTCAATACTAAAAAATATCGTATTATAAAAATAGTTGATATTGTAATAATTAATATTGTAATAAATTAATTTTTAATTATTTTTATTAAAAATAATATTTTAAACTAATTATAGTGTTGGATATGCTTAGTTTTTAATAATTAAGTAAAAAAAAGTCTAAAACTACGTATAAAATTGGCAATATTTGTGTAAATATTTAAAATATTTAGAGTCCGCCGATCAAAGTGATTCATATTTCAAATAAAAGAACAATCCTTTGTGTGTTTATATTCAACCCCCCCTTCTGCCCTTCACCTCTTGCATTTGCTACAGTATAGTACATTGCAATCATCTTGTTATCTCAGATATGAGTCATGAGTTGAAAAAATCTTAATATACTATATATCATTTTTAAATATATTTATTAGATCCAATTTACAGAACGTAATTATCTCTTTTAGTTTAAGAATTATTTAAAATCTTGTTGGGTCCAAACTTTTTGAGGATCCCTATAAATGTTTTAAATACCAATATATTGTCAATTATATCGCTCTAATTATAAATATATTAAACAAATATTTAATGTCTTATTCTGGCCGTTAGTTATCATTACGTCTATAGGACTAATCAGTCCTTCAATTAAAGTGTTAAAGAATAAGATTTTGTTATATTTAATAAATTTATATATTTTTGACAAAAAAACATTTATTAAGAATATATTTAAAGTTATAATTTAAATTAAATTATAGCAGACTTATACATGTTTGCTGATCTACAAATGATTTCGGAATGATTTTATAACAATAATAGAACAATATTTAAAAAACATTTAGATTTTACAAGCTGGATTTATAATTAAATTTTAGCCATATTTTCTTAAAAATATGTTATGCTTATTTCAGCTAGTTAGTTATCACTCCGTTAGTTATTATTTAAAACATTCCTAAATATAAATATATAAGAGCAGTGTTTCACTCGGATGACTGCTAGATGACTTTTTCACGTGATACAGCCAACATAATATATTGTAGATTAGCAAGAAAAAAGAAATTATTCAAATAAGTTGTAATAATTTAACATAAAAGAAGATTAAAAAAACAATCTCAAGATTGTTTAATCAATTTATTAAATCAATTAAACTAAAATTGATTCATATTTCAAAGTTTAAGGATTACAAGATTAAGTATAAAGTAATAAAGTTAAAGATTTTGACTTTGATTTTATTTAAGTTAACGTAGTGCCGGTGGTTTAACTGAGAGGATAAAACTATTTTGGACTCAAACCCAAAACTTCTGATTATATTACAAAATAGTATAAAAATTTAATTTAGATTTTTAGCATGCTATTAAAAATCGCAAATTATTCAAGTTATTTAAGTAATTAAAGTGATTAAAAATTTAATATAAAATAATATTATTTTAAAGTAAACAACACACTATATATGTGAATACACATTAGCAAGGTAGATTTTGAATACGAAAATTACGATTTTATTTCAAAAATAAATTTTTGAATTTGTTCAACACTGGATAAGAGTATTTTAATTTCTCAAAATTTTGTTATCAATTAATTTTAATCTTTATTACAATTCTAAAAATGTAATGTTTGCTTAATATACAATTTAAACATTCTTGTTTATTTAAGAAAAATTATAATTTTAATATATTAATGTTATTTATAAAAAAATTTTAAATATCATTTATCACGAACATCTTAAAACTAAAAACATATTCAAAAAAATAATATTAATTAAAATTTTACTTATAGTATATATCGTAATTATTAAATTCTGAAATAGAAAATATTCTTTTTATTTTTAAATTGCACCATAAATATGCCATGTAAATGTTAATAAATTTAATAAATTGTATTTTAATAAAATATTACCAATCAGGTAATTACCGTTGCTAAATACTAAATTATTGTTAATATTGACATAATAAACCACTTATAATTAATGTTGTTACAGAAATATTTGATTGCTTTTTTAATATTTTAAAGTTGAATTAATTTTCTTAATATAAAAATATATTTACAAAAAAAATGTAATTCTAATTATTTAAAATTATTAATTAAATTACATATAATAAATAAATGAGTTAGTTGTAATTATAATATTTAACAAAAATGAACAAAGGTTAAAAAATAACATTTTATTTATTTTTAATTTTATCAAAGTTTAAATTAAATATTTTAAAAATTGCACATTTTGATTTACAAAACGTTAAACTTTAAATATAAAATATAGGTTATAAATTAATTTTAATTATAATAAGACCAAGTAACAAAAACAAATTGCTGATTAATTCAACGGTGCTATTATGGTCTAAATTATCAAAGTCACATTTTGATTTTGTTTCATCATATCGAATAGAATCACATTTATGTTGATTATTAGTTTTTATTTCATCTTTTATTATATTAATAATTTTGTCATATTCTGAACTATAACATTTCTAAAATTATGAAAAGTTCAATTGGTGAATTTAATTTACAATATATTATAAAAACAAATTTTTAAATTTATATTTTAATAAATATGTGTATGATATTAATTTTACCTTGGCATATTTATCCCACGCACAATCATTACTAGCCCAATTCAAACAGCATGAAATAGCCTGGTGAGTAGAATCAAGCTTGCCTACTGCACAGTTATAAACACCTATAGCAATTTTGTCAGCACATTGACTGACATTATTTTGACTATTTTTGTGTAATAATAATTTAACAATATCATATGTTTTATTTGCTCTTACTACATTTATTAATAAATAAAAAGCAGAAGAAAAAAATATTAATTTACGCATTATAAATTAATTGATATTACTTTTATATATATAAATATATATGTGTATGTATCCAAGTGAAATATCTATGTTTTTATACCACTTGTAAATGTAGTTACATAGATACTATAATTATTGATTTTAGACAAATAAACTAGAGATAAACTGATACATCTAATTATTTTTAAAATTTTACACAAAATTGCAATCATAGCTAAATATATGATAAAAATAATGTCTCACACTTATTTTTATATAATAAATTGTAATAAACTTGTCTAAATAACTAACATATAAGATAGTAGAGAAAAGTCTCCTCTTTAGTAAATTTTTTAAAGATTTTCTTTAATAATTTATTTAAAAAATTAGATGTCATTATATTTGCAAAAAATATTAATTATAAACTGTTTCTCAAAATAAAAAAGTTACATTTTCTCTGAAGTTAATTTTTTTCCTATATTTAATTCATTAAATTATTCTATTTATTCCTACTTGAAACAATTTTAAATTTATATAAAATTTAAATGGCAATAAAATTATTTTAAAAATTTTAATGAAAAAAATTTTATTAATTGAATATTTGTTATAAATATTTATGTAATATTAAATTTTCTTTTCCAAATGTCTTACCTACAATTAATAAGAATCCACTCTATCAGCATAATATATCTTTGGCGAAAGAATTAAGCTTGGCATATGCTTAAACACCTGTTTTATTTCTAATTTGTTCCATACATTGAAACGCATTATTTTGACTATTTTTTGTTAAAAATATTTTACATATTTAAATGTTTTTTAAGATAGCTACATTTATTGTTAAAAATAACTTAATAACAAAAATTATATATTATTTAATATTAAACTTGATATAATTACTTTTATAACTAAAATAAATATTTTAGATAAAATATTAATGCTTTTTTAACTTTGGTTACCAAGAAACTATTAAATATTGATTAATAATTAATAATATTGAAAAAATATTTTATTTATTAAAGAAATCATTAATCGATTTTAGTGTATTATCTCAAATTATAATTACAACTACTTCAATTATTTATTTTATATAAATTGTAAAATTTTTAATTAAAAAATATTAAATATACGGAATTAATTTTAAATTATAAGAATATGTTTCCATGCATATATTTTAATAATTTTTAATTTTTATTACTATTTAAAATATTAAAATATAATCACATTTTATTAGTACATTATTTTTAAACGTTTTTTTATATTAAATATTTAGCAATTTATTTTTTAATTACATCGATTTTGATTACATTTTTATGAAACTGTCTGCATATTTATAATTAATATTAGAAAATGTGTTATTAATATTAAATAATAATAAATTAGTAATTTTAAATTAAATTTATAAATAATTTGATCACTCCAATTTAAACTAAATTTTAAAACTTTAAATTGAAATAAATATTTTTAAAAATATAAAAAGTAATACCAAAACAAAAAAAAATAAATTTTTAACTTAATAAAAATATTTGTTCCTGCACAATAGCTATACGTTATTTTAAAAATTATTGACTTTAATTAATAATTATTTTTTGGTCAGCTTGATAACAATAATCAAATATTACATTTATTGTGCTTAATTAAGTTATTTTTAATAAATTTATATTTTTAAGAATGTACTGTATAAAATTAATTGATAAGCTACACTCGACATATTACAATTATTAATTGAAATTATCAATTACAATTATAGCTCAAAAATTTATCAAAACAATTTATTAAAATTTTTTTATTTAAATATTAATACAAAATTGCTGAAGACTAATGAAATTAAATGTTTTTTAATTTTCATTTAATTTTGCAATATTTTACTATTTCCTTATCTAATAGCAATTATAAAACTCTCACGTTTAAATATTTTTTGTAAATAATTAATCTTTAAATTTCTAGATAACCATGTTTAACTAGGGTATAAAAGAAATAATATTTCAAGTAGAATTATTATTCTCTTTAAAAAAAGTAAAAATATCTAATAATTTAAAATGAATAAATTATTATTTTTTGTTTTTGCTTTATTTTTTTCAATGAATGTAGCAAGCTCAATTAAAAAATTTGACTATGTAAAATATTTTTCACCAAAAACCGGTCAAAATGATCTGGAACGATGTGTTAAACAAATTGAAAATAAAGCTGGTGAGTGTGGAAGAGCCAAGATTGATTCTGCCCATAAAGATGTATTATGCTGTTTGCTTTGGGCTTATGCTGATTGTTTGTATGATACGTATGGCAAGGTAAAATTAATATTTGATATTTATATATAAATAAATTATTATATAAGTTATATATATTAATATAAACTTATATATTTGATTTGTTAATATTACAAAAAATTTAACCGTTTAAAATCTATCTAATTTTAGGAATGTACCAGTTCAGAATTTGATGTACTTAAGGTTGAAGTAATTGTTTTAATTAAAAACAATTATAATCACTATTGTGATACTATACGATATGATGAAACAAAAGCAAAATGTGACTACCAAAATTCTGGCCATAATAACACTATTGTCTAAATAAATAATTTTTTTCTGTTGTTAACTAATTTAATTAAATATATAATTTAACACATTACAATTATTAATTAAAATTAGCAATTGTATTTAATGCTCAAAATTTTAACAAGAATTTTTAATAACATTTTATTTTTATTTATTAAAAAATAATTGCTAACGACTACTGAAATTAAATGTTTATTAATAATTTTTAATTTTGAATATTATAACATTTCCTTATCTATAACAATTATAAATATTTTAAGTTTAAAAATTTTGCGTAAATTATTAATCTTTAAATTTTCTAAATGATCACTTTTACCAAATTTATAAGAGCAATAATTTTTCTAGTAGTATTATTATTTCTTTATACAAGTACTAACATCTATTATTTTAAAATGAATAATTTATGATTTTTTGCTTTTGCTTTATGTTTTTCAATGAATGTAGCAAGCTTAATTAAAAAATTCATTTATGTAAAAAATTTTACCAAATAACGGTTAAAATGATTTGGCTCGATGTATTAAACAAATTAAAAATGAAGCTGGTGTTTTTGGAAGAGCCAAGATTGATTCTGCTCACTATGCTTAAGCTGATTTTTTGTATGATACGTATGGCAAGTTAAAATTAATATAATATATTTATATATAAGAAAAATTTTTAATAAATTTGATAGAGTAATATATTACAAAAAATTAAACCTGATAAAAATTACATAGTTTTAGAAATGTACCAGTTTAGAATAGGAAGAACTTGAGAATAAATTAAATGATTTGTTTAAAAACAATTTTAATTTGCGAATTTACATTTACTTTCATTGTTAATTTTATAATTTAATTTTTTCCCCTGTGTTTGCAATTAGCATTGACCAAAACTAATTAATTTAAATTTGAATAAGTTTAAATTTTCTAAAAATATAGCTGTTAACTTTATTTTTAATTTGATAAATAAATATATGTTTTGTTGTAATTAGCTGAAATAAATCATGAAATTTTAATAAATATACATTTTGTTGTTATATTAGTTTTTGATGTTTTTTTTGATAACGTGTTTTATTTGAGCTAACTACATTAATTAATAAATGCAACACAAATGCAAAATATATAACAATTTATTATAAATTAGTAAATTACATTATATTTGGCTATAAAGTATAAAATTAATTAGTCACTTAATTAATATTATGCCTTTTTATAAATTGATTATCTTAAAATTATAAAGATAATTTATTTTATATAAAAAATATATAATTTTTCATTTCTAGGGTTTTGTGATTTTTAAGCATGCAAATATTTTTGACTTTTATTTATACTTTTATACTTTACTTTTATATCTACTTTTTTATAACTAATAAATTGATTGCAATATAAATTTTTAAATATATTACTAAATTAAATTACATAATAAATTATATATATAGATAATTTTTTATTGTATTTTTGTATTGTAAATTAAATTGAAATAAATAATTTATTTTTAATATAATTTTAAATTTTATACAATGTAAAAATATATAAACGTGTTAATGTCAATTATCAAAAAATATGTAAGTATATTGATCAAAATTTTAAGAAAATTTATTTAATTATATAATATAAATTTATAATAAATCAAAAATTACAATTTATTAATTAAGACATTGATATTTTTATATAAATTAATTTTAAGCAATTACAATTAATTTTTAAAAATTACAATAAAAAAATTAATTCAGAACATTTATTATATTGTCGAAAAATTTTACTAAAAATTAATTTTTAAGATAATCAAGCCAAGTAACAAAAACAAATTGGCGACTAAGGCAGCTGTGCTATTGCCAGAATTTTTAAAGCCACATTTTGATTCTGTATCCGAATATCTAACCGAGTCACAATTAATGCCACAACCTTTGCAATTGCTTTCAATGTTAGCTTTAATGTTAGCCTTAAGTTGTTTTTATTCTTCACTGGTACATTGCTAAAAATATTTAAAGTTTAAATGTGTAACTTTATTTTTAGCATGTTAATAAATTAAATTTTTTAAATTAAGATTTTTATATTTATTATTAATTTTACCTTGCCGTAAGTATTCCACATACAATCCGCACCAGCCCAAACTATGCAACAATCAATATGTTGGTATTGAGCAGGAACCTTGCTTAATACACAATAACCAACTTGAGTCTCAATTTGGTTAGCACATCGATTAACATCATAATGATCATTTTTTGTTGATAGATATTTTGCAGAATCAACATTTTTACTTGAGCTTACTACAATAATGGAAATATATAACACAAAAACAAAAATAATATATTTACTGATTATAATTAATTAAATTAATAACTTATAATTACAATTTTTGACGCAAATTAAAAACTAACATGAAATTTTATAACTTTTATACCATTATTTACAACGGGTTATCTTAAAAACATCAAAATTAATTATTTTATTCAATGCAATTAATTTTTATATAATCTAAAATTTTGGAATTTTTACAATTGACATTTATTTTAAACGATCTTTGGATAAAACTCATAAAAATAACTTATTTTTAATTACGGTTACTTCAATTATTTTTTAAACTAATTTGTTTTTAAATAAATTTTAATTGTTTTTATATAAAAATTGTTTAAGTTGAAATTTAATTCGTATTTTAATTTAATATGAGAACTTAATATTGTTAATTTTTAAAGTGTTTGGAAATCAGAAATCAAAACCTTAAGCATTAATTATAGAATAGCTTCATATGAGTGCAGCCAAAGAATAGTGCTATATAGCAAAGTGATATTAGTCTGATGTTAGATAAGTTTTACTACATTTAAAAGCATTACTGATGAAGACCGTTATCTAGTGCCACACGTCAAGCTAATGACATTAACAAAAATATTAAATTTAAATATACAATAGAAATATATGGTTTTTTCAAGTTTAAATTGGATTTTAATTAGCGTTTGATATTATTTATCTTAATAAGTTTATAACTTTAACTGTCCTAATAACTTATAACTAAAAATTACTACTGTACTTATTTTCTCAACATATTTTTATTGTAAGTTAAAGATAATAAAAAAATAATAATTAATTTAATTTTTACTGTATATTATTATATTGCATAAAAATTATTCTATTTTTGAAATATTTTAATTAAAAATTTTAATTTATATTTTGATTAAAAAATTTACTCTCTCTCTCTCTTTCTATTGCTCTCTCTCTCTTGCTCTCTCTCTCTTGCTCTCTCTCTCCTGCTCTCTCTCTCCTGCTTTCTCTCTCCTGCTTTCTCTCTCCTGCTCTCTCTCTCCTGCTCTCTCTCTCCTGCTCTCTCTCTCTCTCTCTTGCTCTCTCTCTCTTGCTCTCTCTCTCACCTGCTCTCTCTCTCCTGCTCTCTCTCTCCTGCTTTCTCTCTCCTGCTCTC
>JAQFXP010003773.1:0-11844 GCA_034693685.1 Belba bartosi | reverse complement strand
TTGTTTAATTTTTAGCAATTATTGATAAAATAAATTTGTTAGATATTTGCGTAATTTCTGGTCGTAAAATGGTTAAACAAAATAAACATTGGGGAGATTGCTATTATAAAAATAATTTTCCCTAAATATAGTATTCTTATTAATAATTGACAAAATAATTTACTAACGTCAAATTTTAAATGTTGAAAAATAAAATATAAAAAACAATTTTTAAATAATATAAATAGATTTGAATTTTTTTTTGTAAAATATAAAAATTTAAACAGGCATGTATAATAATAATTTATATAACATTCACTTATATTTAAAATATGTGTTTACTTATAAAATGTTATAAATTATAATTAATCAAAATTTTAATGTATATTTTGAAGTATAATAACAATATTTTCTTATTTATATTAATTGTAGAAACAATGAAATGTTTAGAAGTTTTTGAGAAATATTTGGTCAAAAATTTTATAATATTTTCTAAGTCTTTTGATAATTATCTCAACACAAATGATAAAAATGATACAAGACGCATTTTGAGCTACTGTGTAACATACAGTCAATGGATCATTTCATTTCAGCAAGCTATTTGTGCAATCATTGACAAACCTTGGATATGGATAATGTTGGGAGATTCATTTTATATATTGGGAGTGCCCAGGTTGTTCTCAATATGCATATCAACTGCTGGATTAATGATGGCAGTAGCAGGTAAATATTTTTAGTAAATAATTAAATATTAATATTATTATTGTTATAAATATTTTAGGTTCAACTGGCAATTATATGGAGAACAAAAAGCGCTGTTATTATATTGACTTGTTAAATAAAATTAAACTTAACCAAAGTCATGGACTTAGCATTACAAATTATAACAAGTTTAAATTTAGAGCTAATATAATGATTTATTTATTGGTTAAAATAGCGACACATATATCCATTGTATTCTGGTTTATTTTGTTTACAACTTTAATGGTACTTGCTTATTTGGAAAACAAAGTTGATGATTTATTAATTAATCTTATAATTGAAAATACAATTATTTGTTATTATGGCTTTTATTGGTTCAGGCTTATTTTTGCAAATTTTACGTTTGTTTATTTATCCGAGATATATTTGCGCTATAGATTTAATCAGATATTTAAAATAATTAATCAAAATACAACTTATTGTAAATATAATATTAATTTTTAAATTTTATTTAATAAAATATAAATTAGCATTTAACTTTTTTATAGATCTAATTAATAACCGCAGGTTTAAGCAAATATTAAGTGAATACAACGAATGTTGTGCCATATTGTCAAAACTTAACAAGCAATTTAAATACCTTAATGGCATTGTCTACTATACCGGACCAGTTGTCATCGAAGCGGGAATATTATCAGTAATTTCGCCAAAAGTTGTTTTATATTTAAAGATATTTTTTCCAGTATTCCTAACCGAAGGCGTTATTATGTTTTTCTGTCACAACATAACCGGCTGTTCAGTTCATACGTCCGCGCATTCTATATACCCGACACTCAACTCAATTGTAGCCAAATATAAAATATCTATAAAACAAAAACTCAAAATTGTTTCACTAATCGAGAAGTTCTCCGGACCCGACATTGCGTTCACTTGTTTCGACTTTTTCTCAATTAATAATTTTGAGTTTTATTTACTAATCGCTAATTCGTGCAAATTATTTGTACTCTTTCTTCAGAATTACTATAACTAAAATTATATATTAAGTAAAATACTGTAGTTTTTCTCATTTATAATAAAATTTTAAAATTAAAACCAAAAATGTTTTTTTTTAAATTTATATTAAGAATTTATACACATTTTTAGACAATAGTAATTATAATTTTAAAAAGTAATTTCTGTTTGGTAAATATCAAGCTACTGTATAATATTAAAATTATTTACTATTTATTAGCCCACATTACGCCAAAATATTTCACATTTCCAAATAAAATTTAGCATTTACAAATTTATAATAATTTATTTGCAATAAAATTAAAATAATAAAAATTATGCCGCAATATAAGTTTTATTTTGACAACTGTTTATCTCAATATAAATTATCAAAGTACAAAATTTTAGAACTTTGATAGTTATTTATATAACAAGAGTGATTATTTAATTTTTGTAACTATAATTAGGATGTTTAAACTAATTTAATATCATATTAATACTTGTACTCAAACTAGCATAATATTTAAATAACAAACGTCATTATTAATTAATTATGTTACCTAAGTTATTAATTTTTTTAATTAGTGTGGTATTTAATATATATTATTTTATTTGTACATAAATTATCTTGTTATAAAATGAAAGTTTTGCAATATTTAAATGCAAAATAATGTAGAGTTAAAATATGTTAAAAGTTAGACATTTGAATTATAATCTACATCAATTTATAGATTAATTAACAATTTAATGCAAATCAAATTTCTTTTAAATTTGAATAAATAAATAATATAAGAGAACTTGAATTGATTGACAGAAATATGCAAAATTAAATGGAAAGACAGATAAACATAATTTTGGCAATAATTGAAAGGATAAACACAGACGGAGAGGAATAGCGAGAAAAATATAAATGAGAAAGCAAGAAAGGAGAAGAATCAATTAAGATAGAAAAAACGATAAGGCAAAGTACAGGGACTGCTCTAGTTTAAATTAAAGTTGTGCATAAATTAAAAATTTGTAAAATATTTTTTTAAATTAGTAATTTATCTAGACGGATATTAACATTACTTTAATCAACATTATATTAGCAATTTTCCCAAGGTTAAAATATTTTGACAGCTCGTTATCAAAAGTGTTATAATTTGTTTACAATACTATTGTAAATATTGATAATATATACGGAAATAAAAATCTTATTTTACTATAAATTTACTGAAATAATAGAAATTTTAATAATCTATTAAAAAGTGCACGCTTGAGTTTTTGTAACAAATGATAGAAAAACTAAACTAAAATTTAAAAAAGTAATAATTTTATTTGTAAAATTTGTCAATATAAAATTAGCATGTAGCAACTTAATAATTGTAAATTTTATTATATTTTAAATGAAGCTAATGCAAAAAACAACTATAGCTGATATTTAAATAATTATTTTTACTAAAATTGTTTAATTTTAGAAACAATGGGCAAAAGTCTAAAAATTTTATTCAGCCCACTCGACGCAATTGGCCATGTCAACTCCGCTATAGCAATCGCTCAGGTGCTTATAACCAGTGGTCATAAATGTGTATTTGTTATCAACGATCAATGGAAGGGAAAACTGGAAAAGTTTGGAATCGAAGAAGAATTGTTCACTTTTGCTGACAGAGCCCTGGATGGAGATCCGGCTGCTTTTTGGGCTGACCTATTTGTTAGGGAAGGTTTCTTTACACCCGGGTACACATTATTAAAGAAGATGGTTAATTTTGACACAATCATAATGAATGTCTGGTTAGAGCAAGTCAAATTATCCGATCCTATTATTGAGTCGGCTATCAGTCGTATTCAACCGGACGTTATATTTGTCGATCATTTGGTTTGCATTCCATCTATTGTGAAATCGGGTATACCCTGGGTCTGGACGTGTAGTCTCAATCCATTGTTTTTGATTGATAGTGATAAAACTCCTCCACGTGGCTCAGGTAAGTATTGTTTATTTTAGTAACTTAAACTGTTTTATTTTTCAATAATAAATATAATACGTTTTATTAATAAAATTGTGATATTAGATTTTCTTACAACTTAGCATTTAAATGCTTGTAATTTGACTCAAAATGTTCTAGTTATATCTTTTTTTGTTTGCGAAATATATTTAGTTAATTTTATTTATTATTGTCATGTCAATCTAATATTTAAAAATGCAATTATGTTACAGTTAATATTAGAATTTTAGCCAATAAACTCCCTTAACACCCCTATAACAGCCCCATTGGCGGCTAAAACCTTCATAAATGGTCTTTAGTTCTTTCAAGTGATTTAACAATAGTAATGATTTTTCTTAATTACGTAAACAAAATAAATATCTTAATTGTTTGGGTGATTTTTTTAATTTAGTGCGCAGCATTTAACCAGATAAAATATAAACACATCTTATAATAAATAAATATTTTATGTTTACTTACATTAATGCCAATCAATAGGTTATCCGGCATTGAGTAATCGAAACGAATGGCAAAGATTCAGACATGAAGTCAATGTCCGCTCTTATGATATGTGGAAAGAGTTCAACAATTACGTCATCTCCAGAGGCGTCGAGTCTTTGCAAACAAACAAATTCTTTAAATCCTCGCCTTTTATGAATATATACGGCTTTCCACTCGAACTGGACTACACGGATGTGCGACCACTGCCGCCAAACCACTACAGGTTTGATAACCTAAAGAGAACAGTAAACGAGCAAAAGTTTACCATGCCAAAACAGCTGACCAACAAGCAAGGCAAATTGATCTACTTTTCAATGGGCTCTATGGGTGGGGCAGTTGTCTCAATGATGAAGCGATTGGTCGCGATTTTAGCCAAATCTAAGCACCGGTTCATTGTATCGAAAGGTCCGCTTCACTCGACCTACGAGTTGGCCGACAATATGTGGGGCGAGGGCTCAGTGCCACAGATTCAAGTGCTGCCCATAGTAGACCTGGTGATCACCCACGGAGGCAATAATACAGTCACTGAAACCTTCTATTTCGGTAAACCTATGATTGTTTTGCCGCTATTTGTCGATCAATACGATAACGCCCAGAGAGTAGAGGAGAAGGGCTTTGGACTCCGACTCGACCCACATCTCTGCACTGAAGAGCAGTTGTTGACTGCAATTGAGAATCTGTTGAATGACAACGAGTTGAGTGAAAGATTGAAAACTATTTCAAAACGCATTCAAAAAGATAATAGTATTTCAATGTTACCGATACTGTTGGAGAATTTGCTTTCGCTTAAGCAAGGATAAATTTTTAATTAAACCAAATTTGATCAAGTTTCAAATTTGTTTTCAATAAACAATTATATTTTTAATAGTTTAATAATAATCAGATTTATTATACATATTGTTTCTAAAATTATTCATATATTAAATAAACAAATAAATAAAATTTAAATTTTAGATTTTTTAACTAATCAAGTTACAAATCTAGTTAACTTAAATTGTAAATATTAGCAATTTAAGTTTTATTTTAAATTTTTTTACCGTAATTCCTTACAGTTTAGAGCATGTGCTTATAAGATGAAATAAACTTCAATTATAAAAAGTGATACAAATTAATTAATTATAATTAGTTTTATTGTATATATTAATAAATTATTTAAAAAAGTATTGGTTTAAAAACTCATTTGTGTTATAATTATTTTACAAATTTTTGTTTAGCAATAAAAATATCAATCACTTTTCTACAAAACTTTCAAACAATTTTGTGATGTTCTAAATCTTTGTGTTTTAAAGTTTAGTATTATTATCAAATATATATGCTTTAAAATTATAATTAAAAACTAGTTTTTATTTTTAAAAACATGTTTTTAAACTTCGGGATATACCATTTTATAATCACATGTTTTGCACTGTTAGTTTTTGCGGTAAATTTTGGTTTAATAATATAAATTACATAGGCAGTTTGTAATCTAGTTGGCATTGATTAATAAAATTTGCTCTTAATTAACTTTAAAATTGTAATAGTGAACAGAGATAAGCCAAGAAATTAGTCATGGATTTTCCTAAATCTATGCATTTGTATTGTTTGCTTAATTAGAGCTAACATTTGCTATTGATGTCGGCTTAAGACATGAGCTCTGATTCATTGTAAAGCCAGTAATTGTTAATGTTTTAAAACTTAGCTTGTACTCTTTGGGTTCAACCCAAAGAGTAATAATGATTTTTGGGCTAAATGTTTGTAAGAATGAGCAAGTAATGAGTGGATAGGAGAGCTGAGCTAGGCTAGAGCAATGAGCTAGCTGAATCGAGCGGTGGTCTGCAGTCAATGCAGTCGAAAAGTGAGATTAAAAATAGATTTTGAATTGAGTTTTAATTAGAGATTGAATTTAAGAGTGTTTTCACGAACTTTTGAGCCGTTATTAAAAGCAAACAAATAAAAACAATTATTATTTTGTATTATTAATCTATAATAAAGTTATTTTGTAAATAAAAGCCGTTTTTGTCAATAAAAGCCAATTTATTAATTCAATAAAAGCTAATTGTAAAGTAATCTGAGCTGAGAAGCGGTGTTTCCTCTCGCGTAAGGGCGGCGGCAAAGCGAGTAGTTAAGAACTTGGGCTACAATCACCCCCAGAGGTAGCCGTTACAGCAGTTAAGCCGCTTTCCCTTTACAAAATTATGAATACAACACTAAACAATTTAATTTTAATACATTTTCAATAGTAAATTATCTATTAAAAACATACCCGGGGTTTATGTTGTATGTTCATAAAGGCTTTAACTAAAATTTAAAAATTATCTAATTCACTTTTAAGCGGATGTTCTAAACTGTAAAGGATTACGGTAATATTAAACATGTTAACCAACAAATGAAATAGCAATTAGTGCAAAATATAAATATTTTTGTTAAAAAATAAATTTCAATAAATAGTAATTAGTAGTAAAGCCGAATTGCTACCGATGACATAAAGTAAATGTAAAAAATAATCACTTTTATAGCATAAAGTTATAAATTCGGGAAATTATATCAAATAAATATTAAATATATTTATTAAAATTGAAATAATTTTATTTTACAAAAATATTAAATTAATTCACCAAAACAATATAAATTTTAATAAAATCCAAATGTTGTTAAATTGCAATTAATATTTAAAAAAGTAATTATTTTTACATTTCAGTCACTTAAGATAAAATACAATTATTTTCAACAAATGAAAATTTAATTTAAAACTATTGACAAAATTTATTGCTTATTAAATCATAAGATAAGTGGAATGCGTGTTATCTGACGCAGGTATTAATGAATAACCGGTCAGTCAAGTCTAAAACTGTGTGTTCTCATGTAGTCTGACACATTGGTAGCAATCCGGCTTAATTAGTAATTATCAAGCTATAGCGGAAAATATTCTCGTTTTTTTATTCAACAGTAATTTCAAATTATTTTAAATTTTATTTTCAAAATTTCTAGTAAGCCATTTTATTAGTTCATTTAAGTAGTTTTTATAATAAAAATTTTAATATTAATTTTTAATTCTGACATTGTTGAATTTTAATTTAACTTAGGTCTCTCAAAAATTAAATTTTTGATGTTTTTTTATTTTTTTTTAAAGTAGATAAGTTAGAATAAATTTTTCTTTATGAATTTAAAGTATCTAAAATTCTATAAAAATTTTCATTGGTAAAATTTTTTTAAACCATACAGTTAATTTTTTATATGCAAAATAGTTAATTTTTAATTTACAAGTTAAAAATATTTTAATGACTTTTTTACAGTCAAAAATGATAATATTTTTAATAAATCGATAAATTTAAGAGATAATTGAATGTTATTTTGCACAGTTGAAAACATTAATTTTTGACACATTTTTACATAAATTTTAGGAGATTATAATAATGTTTTTGAGATTACTTATTTTGCATATAAAAAATTAACTGTATAGTTTTAAAATTTTTAATGGATGCAAACTTGTG
This sequence comes from Belba bartosi, assembly GCA_034693685.1. Lineage (NCBI taxonomy): Eukaryota > Metazoa > Arthropoda > Arachnida > Sarcoptiformes > Damaeidae > Belba > Belba bartosi. The sequence goes on along the minus strand of JAQFXP010003773.1, from coordinate 4,241 downwards.
CATAATTTTAAATGCTTTAAAACTATAAAGAAAATTTTGTTCTAACTCATCTAATTATTACATAAATGGCAAAAAATTAAAATGCTAGTTTTGACAGACTATATTTAAATTAAAATTTAACAATGTTAGAATTTAAAAATAAAATCTATATTTTTAATATAATAACTAATTAAGTGATCTAATAAAATAGCTTACTAGAAATTTTAAACATTAAATTAGGAATACTTATAAATTACTGTCCAAAATAAAACGAGAATATTTTCCGCTATAGCTGATAGTATTTTTATTAAAGACATTATTAGTTTTATTTTTTTTGTTGAATCTAGATAATGTGACATAATAAAAATTATATTTGACTTTCTAAATTAGTTTAATGATAATTAACCTTAATACAAATATTTGCTAACTTGATGTTATTATTTAATCAATAAAACGTGAATAATTATTGTATTGACATACAGTATTATATAATATTATAAATTTAAAATGTAATAATAAATGTACAAAGTTAAATTAAATTGTAAACTAATACCTAGTAAGTTATTATTTTAAATTAATAATTTGCAATAAATTATATAAATTGCTCAAAAACAATGAATTATTTTCGACATAAACTGCAAAATATAAATGAGTTTAAACGCAAAAACATAAATCTAAACAACAATCTAAACAATAAAATCTCAATTAAAAACATTTCAAAACCATTGCATAGATTTGGCCTAATCTACAAACACGACATCCAATCGGTTTGGACTCAAAATTATTCGGATCTCAATGTAAGGAAACGGAAGAGTATTCTAATGTTACTATATTTAGTTTTTAGTTTATTGCGGTTTTTAATATACATTCTATTGGCAACTGATGGAAAAGTTCCCAATTATTGTTTTGATCTAGTACAAAAACTTGGAGGACTTGTCGTATATTCCTATTTGATTGGTCTGGTTCTCTGTGTGCTTACACTTGGCTTTTGTTTAGTGTTTAATACAGCAAATGCTAGAGACATGCATTGGTTAGAAATACTTAATGTTATTAATGGTATTTCACCCGTAAATCAATTGTATATTTCGGATCAAAACTCGATTAAAATATTTATTTTAAATACTGTTAAAATTTATTACGGCGTTAAAGTACACATGTTTCTTTGCATTTTTTTATTTAATTTTTATGCTTTTATTCTCTTATATCAATATAATTTAGCAAGCATAGTTTTTGGCATTGTTTCAGTTTTATTGTTTACAACTTGGATATATTTCGTGGTTAATATTTTAGACCATGTGGTCAAATATTTTTTAATTGTAATTATTTACTGCAAAACTATATTAAAATTAATGAATAAATCTACAGAAAAATGGTTTAAATTTAAAATATTTTCCAATTTATTAGTAAATAATTTATTGCATAAACACAACAAAAATTTATTGATTATTAACAGTTATAATAAATTTTGGAAAAATATTTATTTTATACTAATTCACACATTTATTCCGTATAACCTATTATTCTTACATCAGATACTGTTTGAAAATTTAAATATTTATATATTAATTACAGCAATATTTACATTTATTTATGTAACCTTATTTTTATTTTCTATAAACTTGTTAACTGCTTCAATATTCAAACAAGTAAATAAATCACATTATCTTGTATATAAATTGTTGTTTAAACAAAAATTAAGCTTTAGCATGCTCAGTAAACTAAAGGTATGAAAAATATTATTTTATTAATATTTATTATTAAAAATATTAGAAATAATAAAAACGAGTTTGTGTGATAAGTTTTCGAATTAAAGTATTCAAACATTTGTTTTATTTAAAAATATAGATTTATATAGTCATAATTTGAAACTTTATTAAGATAAAATTATTAGTTAAGTTTTTAACTAGATCTCTTTACCATTGCGGATTAATTTTTAATATATTGCAGTCAAAAATTTATAATAAAATATTTTGTTTTTTAAATTAAGTTTTTTTATTAACTAGATTTTTGAGATCAAGTTAAAAACTTAAATAATAATTTAATTTTTATCAAATTTAAAATGCATGGCTACATAAATTAATATTTTAAAAATATTGTTGTAAAATAAATTTTACATTTGTTTAAATTTTCTAATCCAGAAACTTATTCAGTTATTATATTTTATTTAGTTATTATCTCTTATGGAAAGGATGAGCAGCAAGTACAAATTAATAGGCTTTTCGTGTGGAGACCACTTTTATATGACTCCATCTAACTCTCTCAAAGTAAGTTGCTAAATTGTTTTTGATTTTGAACTTAATTAATTTTTACAAAATGTTAATTTTTCAGATTTTTATAATATTTTGCCGTTATTTTTTGCTGCTCCAAAAATTAGCTCGATCAATAAAAAGTTAACATAATTGTATAATTACTTCAGCTTAAATGTCAATTAAATTCAATAATTTTTTTAAAATTACAATTAACTGGGAAATAAATTACTTGGTTTATTTTAAACTTAAATTTTATTTATTTGTAACTAAAATAAATTAACAAAAATTTTAACAAATAAGAAGTAAATATTCGCAAGTATTCTGAATTTTGCCTTTCTAACTACCTTGTAAGCTTTTGCATTTAATTTCAAAAGTTTTTCTAATAATAATTTTAAATTTTTTAAATTATATATTATTCTGTTGTCTACTTATTATCAGGGGTTGTGAAGGGGAGGGGATCAGCCAAAAATCCCAACCTGATTTTGAAAATTGGCATTTATCCCCCCCCTAGCATTTGGTCCGAGAAAAGGTACCCCCCCTCGTGGTTTTGCCGGCCGCCGAAGGCGGCCGGCAAATTTTTCGGGTTTTTTGCCCAAAATTAGAAAATTTTCCCTAAATTGGTGCTAAATCCGGTTTAAATCCAGTTAAATTAACTAAATTTAGTTTAAATTCAGTTTAAATCCAGTTAAATTAGGGAAAATTTCATCACAAATATATAGGTTTTTTGAGCGTTTTTGGAAAAATTCCTCCCCTGATCCCCTCCTAGGTTTTTGGCCAAAATTTTGGGAAAAATCTCCACCCTGATCCCCCCCCTGGATCGGCCGACCTTCACAAGCCCTGTTTATTATATATATTTAATTTGTTGTTTTAATTCTGTTGTTTTATTTTATTTAATATATATATATATATAAATAGATTATATATATTTATTAAAACAAATAATTTTATAATATTAGATTTTAGTGGGACTTTGGGAGGGTTAACATTGATAAGTTTTAAAATTTTTTTATAATTTTGTTTTAAATTGTGCTCTTAATTTAGACTGGAAAAGTCAAATTTAAGTTGTTTAAATTTAGGTACATTGTATATGTTAGATTTTTAATCGCCTGGGTTTAATTACAAGCAATAAAAATAAAACAAACCTAAATCCCATTACAAACAATTAAGACTTTTGCATACATTATGTTTAGTATTGTTTAATATAATATTAATTTATTTAAATTATCTATAACTCATTACCAGAGATCGAGAAGATCCGCCGATCCAGGGGAGATCAGGGGAAGGATTTTTCTTATAATTTTGGCCAAAAACATAGGGCGATCAGGAAGAAGATTTTTTCAAAAACGTTCAAAAAACCTACATATTTATGCTAAAATTTTGCCTAATTTAACTGGATTTAAACTAAATTTAGTTAAATTAACTGGATTTAAACTGAATTTAACACCAATTTAGAGAAAATTTTCTAATTTTAAGCAAAAACCCCAAAATATTTTGCCAAAGGGGGGCAAAACGTCAAGGAGAGTATCTTTTCTCGTACCAAATGCTAGGTGGGGGAATAAATTCAAATTTTTAAAATCACGGGTGGGATTTTTGCCAGATCTCCCTTCTCGATCTCTGCTCACTACTCATTTAATAATCATAGTATTTGCAAAAATCAATTATATAAAAACACGTTCTAGGCCAAATCTTTCAACTGTGTTTAATGTGTTTAATAATGAGCTCGTTAGCTGAGAGTTTGTCATGCTAGCTCTCAATGACTGCTGTGCTTAGAGTGCATTCTGTGAAACTGCCAAACAGTTGATAGGCTTTTACTTCTTTAAGTTTTTATATTTCTATAATTAAGTTAAATTAAATTATATAAACAAGGCAAGGCAAAAACATTTTAGTGTGTTAAATATTTCATTCGTTATTAATTGTCTAAATGAATCAGACACACTTTAGAGTAAATATTGATTCGCATATTTCGTATATTAAAACATAAATATATTTGACCACTTTTTTCATTTATTTTTA
>JAQFXP010003772.1:0-11845 GCA_034693685.1 Belba bartosi | reverse complement strand
TCTCTCTCTCTCTCTCTCTCTCTCGCTCTTTCTCTACTACAAAGCTTCTCGAAATCTTCTCGAAATGTATATGTTGATTTTTTTTCAAAATAATAATTAAATTTGTGAATGTGTAAGTTACTAGTATAAATATATTACTTGTATTTTTTGTTATTTAAATTTTGTTATTTTAATCAAAATTTGTATTTTGTTAACATTTTTTGCTTGTGTAATTTTTATTTCTAATAGAAAACAAACTTTGTCAATTATTTTAATTTACTTTGTAATTTTTAAAACCTTGTTTTAAATACTTATTAACTATTTTTTTAATTTAATTAAAAAAATTTCAGTATGTTTAAAATATAATAATAATTTTAACTTAATAAGATAGATAATATTTTTTAATTTAATTTTATTATAGCTTGCGCATTTCAACCGCAATAATTGTAATTATATACAAGCAAACTTTAAAATTTTATTTATAACAATTGATTATTAAGAAAAATAATTGTTAAATAAGTAAAACAAAAAACAAAATAATCAAAAACTTTCATGTTAATAAATAAATTTAAATATTTGCAAAATTTTACTTAATATAAATCTATTTAAATAAAATCAAACAAAAAGAAACAAGCACAATCAAAATTTGGTTTTTGTAGAGAAAACTGTTGAAGGAACAATTTTTCAGTGCATTTGTGCGCAACTTATGTATTGTTTGTACTTCTGATAGAAAGAAAACGTTAGAAAAGACTAACATTTGATGACAACATAAACAAGTGATGCGAAACAGGCGTTACAACTGCTGATGAACTTTTCGGTTAACTCGACTAAAAGTACTGATCAAACAAAAACACAAAATATATATATATTCTAAGTATTAACTGAATTACATATAAAACCTTTAACTCTAACTCTGGTCTCTAACTTAATGTCAATTTATTTTTCTCTAGCATTGGATAAACAAAACACTCATTCATTATATGTATATAAAAAAATATTTTTCTCTCTCTTTGCTATTTAACTCAATTTCAATGCTTTGAAAACGTCTTAAATACAAAATAAAATTCAAATACTAATTACTAGAGTGAAATTAATTTTAATTAAACTTTATAGTTTTTTGAAAATAATTTACAAATTTTATTATAAAAATGATTTTTGTAAGAAAACTATTTTATTTTATTTTAAGTAATTTCATATTTAACAATGCAGATTTTTATATTAATTTAATGTAATATTTAAATTAATTAATTACTTTTTGTAATTAAATTAATAAATATAAACAATGTAGTTTTTAACTGAAATTATTTTAATTTATTTAGAAATTATTTTATTTCTAAAATAATTTTTTTAAATTTAAATTTTTTATTTGTTTTTGTTTAAAATTAAATTAAATATAAGAATTTTTACTTGCAAGAAATTTATCTAATTTAATTTGGCAAGCAGAAAACTAAATTGATTAAATTAAATCAGAATAGAATGATAAATAATACCCAGAAGATATTATCTTAGCAATTTATCACAAGGTAACTACATACTCCGTATACAGTGATAAAATACCCAATGGGAATTAGAAAAAAGAATCTAATTGTCGAAATTCCGTAGATATAGTGCATTCAATTGTTTTGATAAGTTTTTTTCTATTATGTATGCATTAAAGCATTTGAATGTAATTAAAAATAAGATAAAAATAGTCAAACATTAAGGAATAGAACAGAAATCTATTGTTTGATGTATACAATGCACGACAAAAAATAAAAGTATTTATACGCAAAAAACATTTATTGATTAAAGATTGTCATTAAAATAAAAGTTTTTTAACCTTATTCAACATATTAAAAACAGTAATTAGCATGCACAAGATTAGACTGCTTAATGCTACGGCTTTTATCTGTAAATAATTTATATATAATTTTTATTAAATAATTTAACATTACTTTTTTACAAATTTAATAAATATATAATTTTTTGTTAATATTAAATTTTATTTTCTTTAATTTAATATATTTTATAATTTTATGACTTAAGATATTTCTTAATTTAAAATTTAAATTTAATTAATATTATCTATTTATTAAAAAATTGATTTAATCGAAAAAATAAAAAAATTATCAATGACAATTTATATTTGAATTAATCAATTTAAATTTTCAAAATTATGTTTCAAACATTTGTGTTTCTCATTAGTAAAACAACTAAACTATTAATAACAATAACTATTAACCAGAAAAACTGGAGAAAAAACATAAAAATATTTTGTTTTATATTTTGAGTACAACTTTTGAACGCAATTTAAAGAGAAATTTCTTTTATCTCTAAAAATAAAATTTTTTCTTTCATTTCGAATCCATTAGAGAGCTCTTAAACCAGACTTAAGATTAATAATTATTTGTTCGCTTGTTTTGACCATTTATTTTCGAGCAAGCCAGAAAAAACCTAACTTTCAAGTTAGAAAGTCATTACGAACTTGGTTATTTATATGGGCACTGAAAAAAAGTTTTTATGTCAAATTCGGGCTTATTTTTTATGTAATTGACATAATATACGCATGGTTAAAATTACAATGCTAAAAATAAACACTTTTATTGCAAAATCTTTTTTAGCTAGATAAAAATATCTAATACAATAATGTAATAAAATAATTATTTTTTAGATAATAAAAATTGCAACTAGTAAAATAACATTAATATTTAAATTATTAAATAATATTATTTAATTGCTATAAAAATTTTGCTTATTAAAATAATTTATAAATATTAAATTTTTAACATTAAGACAAATTGAATCAGTATAATTTTTCGAATATCAGTTAAATATTCCAGACTTTAAACAAATTTAAATAAATCTGCTTTGTCAAACTCAATTTATTGACCTTTAACAAATTTATCTGACTAGGCATTTTATTTGGCTAGACACATTAATAACAGTTATCTATAAAATAAAATCCATGTAAAACAATAAAAATTTTAAGCATTTAAAAAAATTTAAAAGCATTTAAAAGGTTAATATTTGAACAAGATAATTAATTTTAATTTATGTCCGATCAAATAATACTGATAATAGAATAAAATATGTGTGGGTCTTATTTGATGTATAAATCAAATTATTATAAAAATCAATTTACTAATATAAAATAAAATTGTAACCAAAATTTAATAGTGACTAGAATAAATTTTTAATAATAAATAAAAGATAAGTCTGGGGATATTGTTGTATTTTTGCAGACAAGATTTGTTAAATGTACAGATTTAATATTATGTACATAAGATTAAATATATTTTTAGAAGTAAAATTGATTTTTAAGTGAAATTTCTATTTAAATAAAAAAAATAAACTTTTTTTTAAAAATAAAATAGTTATAAAATAAATTTAATTCTAAAATAGTTATAAAATAAACTAAATTTTTAAATAATTTTAAAAATTAAATTGATTTGTACAGGTAGAAATATTTTTTTTCCATTTAATAGAAATGCTTGTTAAAATAAAATATATGAAAATTTTAAACTATATTTTTAATTAAATTGATAAAATTGTACTATAAATGTAAATTGTCTTCAAGCTAATTTATTATTTGCATTCTATTTTTATAATGATTATTACACAAAGAATAATCCAATATTCTATACATTAAAAACCTTATTATTAAATTGCCTCTTGGCAAAATACCTATTCAATAAAGAATTAGTTTATTATTCTTATCATTCATTTATTGACAATACATAATAGAAATACTTATATAAACATGATTATTTAAAATAAGCTTAATAAACTAGTACATATATTGAATACTAAAAATGTATATAGCTAAATATATATAAATATAGAACTACTTTATATAATGTACTAAATATATAAATACAAAACATTATGTATTAATAATGATTGAATAGATTGAAAAGCATATAACATAATAATAAAATAATTATTATATAGTATTAAATAATAAATAAAAAATTAATATATTAATAGAAAAAAACGTATTTTTCTCTCTCTCTCTCTCTCTCTCTCTTTGTATTTATAAATATTTTTTTGTGAACATAAATTTGAGCCCGAATTACAGTTTTTATCATTAAATAATAAATCATCAATCTTAATTGAAAAATAATTTTTGTTTATATGTACTTTATTTGGCAATAAATAATTTCCAACTTTTTTTATGTGTTTTTTATTTTCTATAACTTTTGTGTTTAATGATTGAAAAAAGCTTTTTAATCAATTGCTTATGTATGCAATGTTTGAATATGAAATTGATTTAAACATGATGGTTTTTTAAATTACTTTATTTGATTATTGATTTTGCTATTAAATAATTTAATCATTCTAAAAGTATTTTTCGCAAAAATCTAAAATCCAATTATCATTTAATCGATTTCTGCTCCGAATCTAACATTAATAACGTTTTAATGTTTGAATTATTAGGTTTAGTATATCCATTAAATCAATTTTATTTTGAAATTAGTTTTAAAAGTTGTGTTTTTTGAATAAATTATGTTAATAAATAATGTTTTAATTACTAAGATGCATTAACATTTAAATAGCTAAATTGGATATTGGTCTCTTTAATTTTGCATTTAATATATTTTTAGAAACATAATTAGCAAAAATATTTCCATTCACTATTAAATTTTTTCGAATAAATTTATAAAAATAAATTACGTCTAATTTATTTTTAAATTAATTTATTCATTTATTAGAATAATTTTAATTTTAAATGTAACATTTGAGTATTGCTAAATTATTTAGATGCAATAAATTTTATTATGGCATTTATTTTTTTAATTAATAATTTATATACAAGGACAAATGCTAAATATTTATTTATATAATTTTTTAGAATTAATTTTTATCTTTTAAAAATTTATTTTTAATTTAAAATATTAAATTGATTATTTGATTTTGTTTAATTTTAAGATAACATTTGATGCATTCAACTATTATGATAACGTATAATATCTGCGTTTAATATATAAATATATAATAATTTTTATTTATTTATTGCAGTTTAAGTCGAATATCCGGCAAAAAAATAATTTCAATTTTGTTTCGCATAATAAAAAGCAAATCATTTAAACATAAAATATGGCTAAAAAATAAATTACAATAATTTTTTTTACAGGAAATTAAATTTATTTATACAGATAAGTTTATATTGCAAAATAGCTACAAGATAATATTGTTTAATAATGTTAAAGCAAATAATATATGCAATTAAAGTACGAAAAATAAATTAATTTTAAAAATGTAATCACGTAAAATTAAAAATTATACAATTTATAAAAATTATTCCATTTAAAGCAAAAATGTATCATCTTAAAATTAAATTAAAAATAATCATTTTTATTTTAATCTTTTTAATGCACTAGTTAAAAATATTATATACATAAATTGTAAACAAAATTAAATTAAAATTTTTTTTAATGCATTAAATAATATAAAAAAAAGTAATTTTTATCAAATGTTTTCAATTAAAAAAAATTAATTTCAACTTTATTGTACATAAAAAGCAAAATTAAATTTTGAAAAATAAAATATCCGTAAATAAAATCTGTGTTTTCTAACAAGGGTTCAAATGTCAAGAGTTCATCCACACTGAGTGGTGCGCTTTTCTGTATAGCCAACTGCAGTATGCATTGAACGGCACACACATGTCGGGGCCAACACTAAAACTATATACAGGCGTATAATCTATATATAAAACTTAGAAAAAAATGTCTATTTCTTTCTAACATAAATGAAATCAATACGAAACAAAAAAATAGATCAATAGAATAAAAATAATAAAAAATTCGCCTGCAAAGTTTCAAAAACAATATATAGATCTGTGAAGATTAAAAGCACATAATTGTTTTTATTTTGATATCCATTCAGTCGTTAAAATAATTTTTCTCTTAAGAAATAACTCGAACTTTAGCTAAAGTTTTTTTGTTTTGTTTTGTTTTCTTATTTTATAAGTCTTTTTCTAAATAAAGCATATTTTTGGGTAGAATTTGTTTTATTCTCTATTGATTTGTTCTTGTTTATTCCAAAAATTTTAAAAAGTTAAACATTGAAATATTTAAAATATTTAAATTAATTAAATTTTTTGTTTAATTAACCCTGTTATATTAATGTCTATTTGCTATTCTTTTACTTGAAAATTTTGCGTGTAAACATTATTTTTACATTAAATTTATTATATTAATAAATTAAATTTAAACATGTAGAAAATAGAACATATAGAGAACGAGATTTACGTTTGAATAAAAAAATTATTTCTAGATTAACTAAAACTAATGAAAAATTTGATTAGAAGTTAAGACACGATTTAAATCAAAAATACTATACAACAAGATTAAAGGTTTGTTAATATCAGTAATATTTTTCTTTTTATTAAAAAGTCAGAGAAAGTACAGATGCTTTACGAATGCTATCTCTTTTCTCCCGCTCTCTCCTGCTCTCTCTCCTGCCCTCTCTCCTGCTCTCTCTCCTGCCCTCTCTCCTGCTTCCTCCCTCTCCCTCTCCTTTTCTTCTTTTTTCTCTCTCTTTCTCTCCCGCTCTCTCCTGCCCTCTCTCCTACCCTCTCTTCTGCTCTCTCCCTCTCCTGTTTTTCTTCTCTCTCTCTCTCTCTCTCTCTCTCTTGCTCTCTCTCTCTCTCTCTCTATCTCTCTCTATCTCTCTCTTCTTGTCTTCTTGTTAACTTTACCATCTAGAGCCAATTATGACTACAGTCTATTAATATTTTATTGTGCAGTTGAATATGAATTGCTAAATTAAAATTTGTTTTAAAATAATTATAAAACTATTATTTAAATTTATATTAAAATAATATAATTTTAAATATGGCAAATAACATAAATGTTTGCTGCTAGTTTATCTTTAATTAGTTAAAAATAAAACAGCAAAATTTGATAATTTTAGAAACAAATTTTAAATCTATTTATAAAATATATTAATATTGAAATTTATATAAAATATTTAGTTTAAGTTTATTTTATTATGTTATAAACTCATCAATAACGATTATATATCATAAAACAATTACTGATATTAAACAAAAAATATTTTAAAGTAAAAAATTAAAATCTGTTTTTATACAAAATTATATAACAAGCAATATTATAATTTTTTTTAATTTAGTAATTTAAATATTAACTACCAAGTTACATTAAATACTAAACAAGTTAAAATTAAATTATATTTAAAACATTTAAAAAATATATTTTTAAACACAAAAAAAAATATTTTATTTATAATATAAAAATTATTAAATAAAAAAATTATAAAATTATATAAACAAACTTGCATATTTAATATTTACAAAAATTATTTTTAAAAATAAGTAAAAAAAATAAAATATGTTTAAACAGATGATGGCAAAACATCTAAATAACCAGCTGAGTTATAAAATGGCTTGTCGGTTAATTTATGATACGAATCAAAGCCGACAAACTTGGGCTTATTAGATTTTTTATGATTATTTGATTTATTATAATTGCTATTAGCGCTACTAATAATCTCATTAATAGATTTATAAATAGTCGCCTTTTTATCATTGCTATTAATATTGGACTTATTATTGAGACTAAAATTGTCAAGCTTATCAATTTTTGGTTTAGCATCTTTTCTATCAATATCAACATCGAAAAAATGAGCAAACTTTATATTTCTTTTGAAGCTAGGTGAATTTTTATCACTACCATATTTACGATAGTAGCTAACAAGCTTATTAGGCTCGGAAAAGGCTGGTCTATAGTCATCCATATTTTTAATATCGCCGATAGTTTTGGGAAAAATTTGATATTTTTGCGGAATATTATCAACCATTTGCCTATCATTCTGTTCGGATTCATAAATATCGTTACTATTTTCAAAGCCCCTGACGGTCGGATCAACGCCATTCGGGTACATCTCGTCCACATACCGATCGAAATCATCAAATTCTGAATCCGAATCACTATTACTGTCCAAATAGGGCCGGAAATTATGCGCTTTATTAGTGTCGACACTAGCGTCTAATGGCCCGGAATAGTCGTCTTCATCTACCGGTGCTCTCGGCTCATATAGTTCTGGGCTCGGCTTATGCGCAAACGGCTTATTCGGATATAATTTATATCTATTATAGTTATGATTATTATAATAATTGTTGCGATATTTGACTTGATTTGGCATATATTCCAAACTTTTAGACCGAGGTAGAAAAAACTCATAATCCATCTCATCAAGTTTTGTTGCACTTGAGTATGGCCTGGCTACTTTTGCCGGACAGGGCATTTCCTCACTGGCACTCGACTTTAGTCGACGTAAATTGTGATCAAGTTTTGAATGAAAATCTTCCGAAACTTTTCGGTTTAATTCCTCAATCATTGCCTTTCGTTCTCTATTGTTAAGCAGAATATCGTAGTTAGTATTGCGTCGAGTCTGAGCACCGGTAGAGTATGGGTGATGACGACTGGCCGATGTAATTGGTGGGTATGGATGTAGAGGCTTTGGAGGAAAAGGAGGAGGTGGTGGTGGTACTGGCACGTTTGGTGGCATCTTAAATAGCATGTCAAAATTTGGATTTAATCCTGGAAATATTTTCCAGAATAGTTGACACATGCACATTTTATTATCATATATTAAAATTGTTATTAAAGATAAAAATAAGTTACTCTTTAATATTTTCATTCTTGCTCAATTAATAAATTGCGTTTAAATGTCTATATTTTTTAAAATATAATCTTGTCAATTTGTTCAAGCACAACAAAAATTATTTTAAAATTATATTTAAATATAACACAAAATTACGGAATTTTAAATTTACTAAACGTTTGTAATACTATTTTAGCTTAAATTCACATTTAATACAATATAACGAAAAATAATTGCGATATTAATCAAAACTATTTCGCAAAAACACTTCAAACACTTGAAACGAGAAAATATTTCTCAAAATAAATCATAAAAAACACGAAAAAAATATATCTTCAAATAAATCTAAATAACTCAATGAATATATTTCGGAAACAATGCATAAGTAGGTATTATATTAATAAATAACGTCATTATGCGCCTAACCTGACAATACAAATATTGTAAGTACTGTATAATCACTAATAACAGACTGTAGACCAGTTTGAGCGTCGATTGATAGACAAACGATAAATACTATCTTTGAAAAGAAGACTAAAGTATTTATTTCAAGTACGACAAACAAAACAAACAGGCTTTAAATGTATGCTTGAAAAGAGCTAGATCAAACAAATATTAAACTATTTTTACAGTCTAATTGTTTTTTAAACGCTTTTATTTTAATATAAACTCGCTTTTCCAAATTTACAGGTATTATATCTATGCATATAATTGCAGGCCTTTAGGCGTTTGTATGAGTGTGTGCTAACCCATAGATAGGTTTAATTCTTTTTTTCACTCATCTTCTCCACTCATGTCAGCCCTTCTCTACACTTGACAGCACCTGTAGGACAGTTTTGACATTGAATGACATACTTATTAATATTGATGTAATTTTTTTTTCTAAAATAATTATTAGTTTTTTTAAAATTTATTATTAATGTTAATGTTTTTTATATATTATTTTTGTTTGCGACTATAAATAGCTATTCAGAATCAACTGTTAATTATTATTTTAATTGTTTTTTCTGAACGTAATTTTTGTAATTATTATATATTTTCAATTTTTTAATATTTGTATTTTTGTTAGAAAACAATGAAAATAAATTACGCTTTTCTAATTAAAATAATGATTATTATTTTTTAATTAGCTATTTTAAAATAAACAAGTGTAATTTTTTTTAATTTCTAATTTTTAATAAATATTTTCATTTTTTATCTAATTTTTTTTTGTTAGAAAAACAATGAAAATAAATTAGAGCTCGATAATTAAAATTATCATCATTATTTTTTTAATTAGCTTTTTAAAATAAGCCAATTCAGTTTTAGTTTTTAAATTTCTAATTATTAACAAAAAGTTTTAATTTTTAGTGAATTTTTTTGTTATATTTGCTTTTTATGTTTGAAAATAATAAAAACAAATTACAGTTTTATAATTAAAATTTTGATTATTATTTTTAATTAGTTATTTATAAACAAGTAAATTCAATTTTTGTTTTAAAATTCAAAATTTAAACTAAATTCTTTAATTTTAAAAGTAACAATTTTAAAATAAGTAAAATTAAATAAGATTATTTGCTCTATTTATTTTTTATTGTTATTGCAAAATTTGCTTGATTTAATATTATAATTGTTAAATGATACATTTGTAAAATTATTTTAATGCAAACTATGACTAAATTATTTATTTAAAATATTAAATATAAAAATAGTTAAGTTTTTAAACAAAATAACGTAAATTGTTTTTTAAAATAGTATTTATTTATTATTATAAGTACAAGTATTTTCACTTAAAGTTGGTAAAAAATGTTGTTGCTAATTTATAATATATGTATTATTTTTAAACAAAATTTTTAACTTTAATACTTAAATAAATATAAAATTTTAAACTAATTTTAAAATTTACACAAATTTTGTTTTTAGAAATTATATTTTCTAATATAGTTTATTAAAGTAAAATTGTCCAAGCATAATTAATTCATATTTAATCAAGTTAATTCATATTAAAAATGCATGTTTAATTCTAAGAATATAATAAATCAACCAAGAAATTAAATATCAATATTGTCTTCGCATGCTAAAAATAATATAAAAGTAGGTAGATATCAAATTTATATTATAAAAACAATAATATATTTTGAACTAGATTTCCAAAATAAACCACAAAAAAAATAAATTTATGATTATATAATAATTATGTTTTTGCAAGCTAAAAAAATGCAAACATGCGTCATCAAGAAAAAAAAGAAAACTTTCAGAGAATACACAAATATCTAAATAATTACAATACAGTTAACAATACAATAGACAATAATTCTAAGACTTATTTTCAATCAAATTGTATTAATCTTATTATTCTATAGAAAAAAATGACATAATTTATGAGTCGATTCTTGTGCAGACATTTTTGCCCATATAATGACTGTCCAGTTCTCTGTTCACTAGAATTGCCGGTTTTCTATTGGCCTTACATTTCGTATAATTTTATTTTTTATGCATTTCTTATTTGTATTAAATATAGAGAAAAATAGAGACTTTTTTTCGTTTCTATTTAATCAATGTTTTGTATCTTATTTTATGTGCATTTTGTTTGGCATATATACACATAAATAAGTCTATATTGTTTAACAATTCAACTTGTATATTATTTTTATTTATAAAAAAGGCACAAGCTTATTTTCAAAATAAATATTTTAAATTACGAATAAATTAACTGTTTTTAACAAAAATTTTTATTTTAATAATAAAAATTGATTGAATGTTAAATAATTTTTAAGAATAATATATTTATGCAAATTTCAAACCAAATATATTTTAAAGTTTATCTATATGCTAATTTGTTCAAATTCAATTTGTCTCAATCTTGTTTGTTTATTTTATTTCTAAGAATAGATTTAAGAAAATTGTCTTGCTTCGAATAATTTGTGTATTGTATCGACTATTTTGTATGCAATGCATATATAGAGCATTTTGAGTACAAGAAATGCTGATTAAGAGATAAGAGCAATCGATGGCAAAGAGACTATTATTTATGAGTTATATATTAGGGAATCGGAAATCAAACGAATAATAAATAAATGAAACAAATTATTCAGTTATTACTGTTTCGTGAAATGAGGGCTACGTTTGAGTATTGTTTGACATTGTTTTGATTGATTGAATCGATTTTTGTTCAAATCTATGTCTAATTTATATAATTTAGAAATATATATAAATTTTTTTGTTATATATACTAAATATATATGTGCTCTCTCTCTCTCTCTCTCTCTCTCTCTCTCTC
>JAQFXP010003771.1:0-11846 GCA_034693685.1 Belba bartosi | reverse complement strand
GATTTAAACCAATAAACTGTTTTAATGCCATTGTATTCAATAAATGTATTTAATTAAAAGTACTACAAAAGTAAACATTTCTATAGCACTCTAAAGACCGGTCTGCGCAGGAGTAGGGAGGGATATATAATGGCATTTATACTAAACTTTATATAAGCTCATGGGGTTCTTAGCTGTACAGTACGGGGGTGGGGTTATAGACCGGTCATTAACCCCATGGCAATTGAGAACTTTTGGTAAAAACCGTACTCGACCACAAATAACCCCTGGGCTAAAATACGGCCAAAAACGGTAATGTTTTTCTCAATTAATCCGAAAAATGCAATCAATTTATTGATGGCTTTCGACAGATATAGTATCGAAAAGGAGTTGAGAGTAAAGGCAATCGAATATATGGCCAAACATTCGAAATATATTCTCAAGAAATCGTCGAAAGAATTCGAATTAATGTCTAAAAGTCATCCGACACTGATGTGCGAAATAGTGGCCGAAATGAGTCAATTAAACGGTTTGTCTTCGACTGAAACTAAATCCGAATCAGAGATCGAATTCTTTACTTATCGTTACTTCGAATAAATTATTTAATTATATTTCAAATATTTAATTCTAAATACTATTAATTTTCAATCGAAAATAAGTTACAATTAAATCATATTTTGTGTTAAAAATAATTATATGTTTTGTACGAAAACTATTGCTTTACCGTTATATCAATCAATATTTGACTTTAAATTTTAATTCAGTAAACATTTTCTACTTTTCTATTTCTAATTGTTTTTTAATTATTTAGAAATTTTTTTCTGACTTATGTAATAAAAACATTTTGTATTTACCGTTAATTTGTATCTAATTTTTCAAATAAATTTATAAAATTATTTGCTTTATTGATAATAATAATTCATCAAGTAAATATAATTATAATTTTTATCTAAATGATTGTTAAATCAAACTAGATTTATTAACTATTATTTTGAGCAGGTTAAAAAATATAACATTATCAAATTTAAGGTGCTAAAACCAAATTTAATTTTTCACAAATTATCAGAAAAATTTTACTACTTAAGTGAAATATTCATTTAACTTCATTTCACTAAATTCTGTACTAAATTATTCGATTGATAAACACATTCCCCTCCACTCCACTCCACCCCAACGATAAACTCAAATATGATATGTAATATACGTCGTATTTGAACGGAATATTGTTTTGTTTACTATTATTGTTGACATAAGTAGTGAAAGCGATAATCAAAACAAATATTGACTAATAATCGAAAAAATTGTTTTGAATTCAATTAATTTGTTTTGATTTAGTGAACAAAATGTCAAATAAAGTGATTTATAAAACGAAAGCAATTATTAGATTCGAAAATTTCAATCGAATGACGAAAACCACGAAAACATTTCGATTGAAAATTGGTTTATATGAGTGTCGACTCCAATGCAATCCATATTTTAAGCCGAATAACAGACATTGGTTTGCATTTAGACTCAGTTTAGGCCAAGACTCTGGAAGTGGTATTGAAGTCAAATATAAGGCGTTTGTCATTGACTCCGAATATAATGAGTCGAATATCAAGACTATTAACAAACAGTCGTTTAAAATGAATTTTCAAAACTTGATTAAGATATCGGAATTAATGGAGAATTCGAATCAGTTATTGCCTAACAATCGGCTGACGATTGGTTTCGATATAACTCTCTATAAACCGATTGATGAGTCGATTCAAAACGCATTCAAATTCAATGACATCTTTAATATCAAAGAATTTTCGGATTTTAAGATTATTTGCGGAAAAACAGAGTTTTTGGTCAATAAAGCGATTCTTAGTCTCCGTTCGGATGTCTTCAGAAATATGTTTTCGATTGATATGAAAGAGAAACGACTGAATGAAGTGGTCGTCGAAGACATCGATTCCGATGTTATGGAAGTGTTTCTGAAATACATTTATTCACAAAAATTGAATAAAATCGAAGGAATGGCCGAAAGACTACTCTATTGTAGCGATAAATACGAAGTCTTGGATCTGAAGAGCATTTGTGCGAAACTCATGTTGTCGTCGATTGGACCGAAAAATGCAATCAATTTATTGATGGCTTTCGACAGATATAGTGTCGACGAAGACCTGTTGGCGAAGGCTATCGAATATATGGTTATTATCAGCAAATCGACCGACGATTGGATCAAATTATTTGAAACAAATCCGACACTAATTGGTTCAACGCTTAGAGAAATGAATAAAAAAAATAATTTCTTTAATTGGACTCAAGTCGAGTCATTCACTAATAATTATTTTGATTAAATATTTTTAGTTTTGTTTCAATAAATCATTCATTAATTCATTTTCAATACAATTTATCGATTATTAAATTTAATCACAATTTGTATCAATATTTGATTAAAACAAATGTTATCTAAAATTAATTGTAAAAATCGAAAAAATATTTTTCTATTTATTAAATTGTAAATTTAAATAAAGAAAAAAATTAAAAATATAACAAAGGTATATAAAGGTATAATAAAGGTATGTTTTTACATGTTAAATTAATAAAATATTAAACCAATTATAATTTTATAATTTTAAAATTTATGTAATTATGTTTATTATAACATAATAATTACAACTGGCTAAATTTTAAAATTTTAAAATTATGATTGCTTTAATTTTTTATTAATTTAACATGTAAAAAATATACCGTTATTGTTTTACTTAGTTATTATTAGATGTACATTTTTAATTTTACTCTTTAAATTGTAAAACATCAGCTAATTAAATTTTAATGGCGGATTTTCACAGCCGTAATATGAGTTGGTCTGGAGTGCGTATTTTTCTACTACTTCGATTTTGGTCACACATTTCTGAAACTGACTGTACAAGTAATCGTAGTAATTATCTTTCTCATTTTTAAAAATTTTTTTCAAAATAGCAGTTTTTAAAAATATGAAAAATGTTTTAGAAACATTGAATCTTGGTAAACAAATTTAAATTTTTAACATTATATAAACTACAAAATAAAATATTCAAGCTAAATTAAAATGTGCAAAATGTTTAAATTAAAAATAATTAAATGCGCGTATTATTATTTTTTTAATTTTAACATATTTCAATTTTAAATCTGCTACAAATCTAAAAATATAGAATTTGTTATTTATTCAAGTTAAACATGCTAATATTTTTAATAACTAATATATTAGAATAGGATTTTATTAAGCATAAGAATAAGCACAAGCATATTTCTGAATATAATCTAGGTTTTGAATATATATATATTGTGGGCCCGTCGGGCGGTTGGTTGGTCTCATATAGCGTGTCTTGTACTCATTCGATCAACAAGTGTTGAATTCGAGGCCATTCATTCAGTTATTACACTTGCTATGGAATGCACACTCTATGGCTTTAGGCTACCGGCCACTCAAACACCTGTTAGTCCTAGTAGTGGTCTGAGTAGTAGTCTGAAAGTTATGATCGGTTGAGTCGCACTCCACAGAGAGTTACGGAACTGGTCTACTGCCCGGAGGCCTATGTAGTAAACTGAAGTCTCACTTACCTCAAAACAAACAAAACTGAAGATAATGCAAATATTTAGAAGAATTAGTCATTTTTTTGTAATTAAATTAAATTATTTATTCATTTATTTAGACAACGGATGCACAGTACAGATTACTTGTAATTAACACAAAATACAAATCTTTAAATACTCTACTCTTTTACACGTAACTACTCTAACAGTCCTCGACGGATAAAGCGCAGATTATAAATGCTGACAATCTCTAGGCTTAAGTAACCGTTAGTTGGATTTACTTGTAGTTTGTTTGGTATCTGAGCCTAGCCATCGTTCGGTTCAGAGAGCCGCTGTCTCTCCGCTTACGCTCGGGTTTTACTCCAAAGGGCTGGCTCATCAACTCATCATCAGACCAATCATTGAGCTGTACATCCTCTTCACATCATAGCTAACAAATGGAGTTCAGTTCTTCATCTGTGTTGACAACCAATTACGGTAGACATCATGTAATGAGAGTTATGCAACAACAGGTGTTTGATAGGAGCCAATGCTTGATATGAGCAGATGGTTGCTATGAGCAGATGTTTGATATAAGTAGACGTTTGATATGAACCGATAGCTGGTTTTGCGTTTAGTAATTCCGAAAATTTAAGTTTTGATTTCAACGAATATACTTTTTAATGTGAGGGGACTGTCAAAGATTATTAATGACATTGAAGGGAAGCCGTACACTAGTATGTTATGTATACTACTAATGTATGAATTTGTGGAATGCGGGTTATGTAAGACATGAATTGTTAGACTAAATATTAGTAATATTTAGAAATGTGCTTACGATATCCATAACTGTTATCATAGTTTTATGTATAACTTTAATACTAGATTCAGGCTATTAGTCACACAGTGCTTACAATATATAGACAACTGCTTAATAAGTGAATAATTTGAGCATAAATTCCATGTCGATAACCTATTGAACAGAGATCAATAAGGGGAAGGATCAAGCAAAAATCCCCACTGGTTTTGAAAATTTAAATTAACCCCCTTCCTAGCATTTGGTCCGAGAAAAGGTACCCTCTCTCTCGAATTTTTGCCGGCCGCCGAAGGCGGCCTGCAAAATTTTGGGTTTTTTTTATTAATATTAGAAAAATTTCCCTAAATTGGTGCTAAATCCGGTTTAAATCCAGTTATGTTAACTAAATTTAGTTTAAATCCAGTTAATTTAACCAAATTTAGTTTAAATCAAGTTAAATTAAGCAAAATTTTATCATAAATATATATTGTTTTTTAGCGTTTTTAAAAAAAACCCCACCTAATCCCCTCTAGGTATTTAGCCAAAATTTTGACAAAAATCCCTCCCCTGATCCCACCCTGTATCGGCCGAATTTCTCGATTTCTGCAATTGACTGATCTGACACTTAGTGACTGTGCGGACACACTATTGGCCGACTGTAGTGGTGGACAACAGAAGCGAATTGTGATTGCATTGGAACTGATCGGCAAAGAGAAGCCGAATATCATGTGTATCGATGAGCCGACCAGTGGTCTCGACAGCAATGCAGCCGAACAGGTGTTCACACATTCTTTCATACTTTGATTATTTGTTTATTTATTAATTAAATAATAATATATTTCTTAAAATAACAATAATTTGCTAGGTTGTTATGAGTAATGATTATAAGCAGGGATCAAAAAGTTTGAGGGTTATTTGTTAGAATTTTTGGTCGATTGCCCCTTATCCATCTCTGATTATAAGCTTACATGGTTAGTTTGAAAGGCTATAAAATATTAATGTATAAAAATGAATTAATAAAATAACTTTAATACAAACATTAAATTATTGTTTTGTTATTTGTAATGCTATAAAACTGTTAAAAGAACATAAGTAAAATTACAATATAAAACAAACAATAACTTAAAAAAATTAATAATTTGTTTTTAAATATCTGCATAGCAATAAATTTAATTTAGAATTTAAAAAATAAGTTTTTAATTTATTGAAATTTTTGTTATAATAAATGAATAAATAAATGTTGTAGTAATGTTCAATGTTTTATGAAATATTCAAAGTAAATTATTTTTGTTTTCCTGGTAGTAATAAATTAATGTCTATTACATAATATTTATTTAAATTCAATAATTTTATAAAGTTAATAAACTAATTTTATCTTTTAAATATTTATAATAAAATATATTCTCATTTTCTCGAAGTCTATTTTGAACTGACTCTAAATCTGGACATATAGTGATTGCATTCGCATCAATAGACCATTCATTAACTGTAGCCAATACCTCAAGACAAGTAGGTCTCAACCAATGAAATGGGGATGTAGTCATTGAAGTTATAATATTAACCAGATTTTTAAATTTATTTTGCAATATACTATCTTGGTAGATTGATCCGTCGTAACTAAATTTGAAAAATATATTATATTAAGCCCAGATGAATAAATGTTTAAGCTAGAAATATTTTTATCCCTAATATATTGATCTTAAATTTAAAAATTATTTTATTTAGTAAAAAACATAATTAATTTAAATGCAGTACTAAAAATATTTATATTTAAGGATTAAACGAAAAATATTTTTATTTTAAAATTTAACAATTTAAACCTTTTATTGTATTAATTATTGTAAATATAACCCTTACAATTTTTTATTCTAGATGCTAACAAAAAAACATTTCCTCAATTGCAGCAAAGGAGGAAAGAATTACCATGCTAAATTAATTAATTAATTATTTTCGAAAATGTATTAAAAAAGTTAAATGAATTTTATATTTGATCTACAACTATTTTTCTAATAATGGTTTGAATATTATACTAACCTATTATAATCAACGTTAAACAAATCCATTGCAATAATGCTTAGACTATAGATATCCACTTTGTTAGTATAATTTGAACTCATTGTAGCTTCTGGTGCGGTATATCTGGGTGTACCCAAACAAATCGTATTTTCCTTTGACTGTCTATCATGAGGAGTGGCTAAACCAA
The DNA here is from genome assembly GCA_034693685.1 of Belba bartosi. Lineage (NCBI taxonomy): Eukaryota > Metazoa > Arthropoda > Arachnida > Sarcoptiformes > Damaeidae > Belba > Belba bartosi. The sequence goes on along the minus strand of JAQFXP010003771.1, from coordinate 5,346 downwards.
AGTCACAAATCTTTAAAAAATTTCCGCTTCTGTTTTTGTATGAAACTAAAAAATTTAATGGTTTGACGTCTCTGTGTATTATTGATGGCTCTGATTCGTGCAAAAACTTTACGCATTTTATTGCTTCTATGAATAATTCACTCGAAATAAAGTATTCAATTTCATTCATTGGTTCCGATTTTTTGCGTCCAAATGCCAGAGATTTAAATGTAATTATATTTTGTAAGTCATCCGAACATAACTCCATTTGAATGTAGAGATATATATTGTTGTCTAGCCATGAATTCATGTATGCTACTACTTGTTCACCTCTTAATTTAGCCATAATTCTAGCTTCCTGTAATTCGTCACGTTTGCCATCTAGTTAGCAAAATTAATAAATTTAAATTTTTTTCTAAAATGTTTTGATAAAAATAATTTTATAAAATTTTTGTTTTGTATTAAAAAGTTTATATTGTTATTAAACTAATACAAACAAATTTATCTCAGTTTATATTTATTTTATGTAAAATAAAAACTAAAACTAATCAAAAATATTTAAAAAATTTAATTTACGTTGTAGAGTAATTCTTTTAACAGCATAATGTTCATGGTCAAATATATGCACAGCTTCAAAAACATTTCCAAAACCACCTTCTCCAATTTTCAAAATTTCTTTAAATTCTGTGTTATATTTATTATTTTCTAAACTTTGATCTATTAATGATTTAAAAATTAATTAAATTAATAAATAAATTAAATTATTATATCATCTCACCTACAATGTCGGTGTCATTTAAGCTTTCTAAACTTGAGTAAGGTAATTTATTAATAAAAATTTGTTTTGCAACAATTTGTTTATTAAATTTAACTTTATAATTATTTAAATGTTTAAAAGCATAAATAAGTTTAGGCCAATTAAATTGATTACAAACAGTTTCATATGTCACTTGAAAGTTATTTATATAAAAATCGTAAAACTTGTCATAGTTTGCATTTTCTATTATATTTTTATTAATTTTAAATAGTTGGCCGTCACTGGATAGTACTATCAAGTCACACATTCGAATTAAGTTTGAATTTGGAATGCCATAAAAATTTTTATATTTTGCCTCTGTATCTATTTTAGATAGAATTTTAAAATTTTCCGAGTTCAACGCATTATAAAAGTAAATATTTCCGTCATTGCTTAGAAAATAAATATTTGAATGCGACGGACAAATAGAATTAATATAAATATTATCTAAATTGATTAATTTCGGTTTATAGTTAACTCTATTCAATTCACTCCATTTACTGTAACCCCAAATATAGGCCATTCCATCAAACGTGAGTGCATATGATCTCTGATTCCAACAACAAATTGATTTAATTTTATGATCAAAAACTAATTCAATTGGAGTTAAAATACATTCATCGGCTCTATTCATTGGGTCAACTTGTCCAAATCTATTCAGACCCCAGCCAAAGACCCGACCTTCTGATGTAAGCGCAATAGTATGAGAGGAACCGCAACTTATTTTATCAATGTTTATTTTTAAAAAATAAGTAATTTTTTGTGGAGTTAGATATTTATCTACACAGCCAATACTTTTAGAACCCCTCGCTAGTTGACCCCAATTATTGCGACCCCAACCAAAAAACTGATTAAACTCATTGACTGCCAATACAAAAGTGAATCCGTTATAGAATTTTTTTATATTGAAAAAACATAATTCTTGTATGACTTTCGGCTCATTTCGTATTTTATTATGTCCCAAACCAAGTAGGCCATTAGTATTTGGACCCAAACCAAATACTTTTTCTTCTTTTGTTATGTATATAATATTATATCCATCAATATCATCAAATATAGTAAATGTATTGATACTTTGCTTTATTTCATTATTTAATTGCGCACTTGCTTCAAATTTATTTAATAAATTTAACATGGAAGCCATTTCGTTTTAATTTAGAAATATTTACAACTGATTTTGTTTATTCAGTTAATAGTCACAAATAAAAATGCAATTTATATCACTTAGATTATTATTACCAACCATTTGATGATAAAAAATGATAGTAAATGGTTTTTAAATTTTTATTAAAACTATTATTAAAATTATATTCAAGTTTTAATAGTTTATTAAACAACATTTATTTTATAAATTAAAATTAATTAATTATTGATAAAGTCCCCCTGTCGGCCACTAGGCGTACTAATGTCTGAGTACCTCTCATATGTCTTTGGACAACAGGGTTTTGTATTTTTTGATTAATACTTTTAATTTTTGTTATTACTGCGGAAATTGAAGTAACACATAATGGGTTTACAGACTTTGATTATAGTTTAGAATAATCGCTTCTTACATTTGCAAAATTTAAAAAAATTAAATTTGAAAATATTTTGAAAAACACACAAAATGTACTAAAACTTTTATAAATTAAATAATTTTTAATTTTTAAAAACGTCTAATTGTACAATCACAGCTGGGGCAATTATTTAATATCAAAATTAATTTTAATAATTAAAAATATCATTTAAAAAATACAAAAAACTGTTGTCCAATGACATATGAGAGGTACGCAAACATTAGTACGCCTATTAACCGACAGGGGGACTCTATCAATAATTAATTTATTTTATTTTATAAAATAAATATTGTTTAATAAACTATTAAAACTTGAATATAATTGTAATAATAGTTTTAATAAAAATTTAAAAACAATTCACTATCATTTTTATCATCAAATGGTTTGTATATGTAATTTAGCACTTATTTTAATTTTTTTTAAAGGCACTACATAGGTTAATATTACAAGTATAATTAGACAAATATTTAACTATGAATACAATAAAAGTTTATAAACTTTAATTATATCGAAGCTTAGTAAACTTTTATTTAATTTGTTCACATAACAATTTAAGCGTTTATTTAATAATTATTAAACTTTATTAAATGAGAATATGTGATTTATGAGTTTAAATATTAATATTAAAATTATGAAAAAATTAAAATAAGTTTTTACTACTTTATATAATTTTTTTTAATTATTTATTTTATTTCTGTAATTCTTACGTACTATAACAGTAATTATAACAGTTATAATGACTAATCAAGTATAAATGTCATTCCAATATTTAAGATAAGATTATTGTAATATATTATAATTGTTATTAATACTTGAGTTTGTTAGAATATGTGATAGTATACGAGTAAATTGAAACCCGCATTACTGCTCCTGTGAGAAGTAATTTTGAAGTTATTAGCGCTCAAGTTAAATTATATATTCTGTAAAATATTACATTATTAAAAACAGAAATTGAGAAGGTCGCACGATCCACGGGTGTAAGGGTATGAGAAAATTAAAATTTTCATAACTACATTTGTGAGGATTAATTTTAAAGTAAAGTTATATCGATATATTGTTATATTAGCGCTCAAGTTAACTTTTATATATATTGATTAATTAATGCGACACATTACTTATGTATTATTAATAGACAGCACTAAAAATATGTATAATTTAACTTGAGCGCTAATAACTTTAAAATTACTTCTCACTGGGGCTGTAATACGGGCTTCAATTTACCTGCATACCATCACATATATTTAATAGTAAATAATTATCTATGTTACTAATCAATTTGAAAAGACGGCTTTATAAAAATATTTTTTATATAACTCTTATGTCTCATAAAATACAAATTTCAATACAAAGGTCTAATTTATAAAATGATATGAATAAATATTATGAAAACATATGAAAACAATATTAAATTTAACATAAAAATTTAATATTTAATTAAAAATGATTAATAATTTTTAAATACTTGTTACTAATATAGAATTTTATTTTTAATAATTGTTTGCTGAATTAAAATACTATAATAATTTTTATTTTATTATCAATTGTTACCATGTCATTTATAACAATTTTGCAAAATAACAAACTTTTAGCTGTTTTCAAGAGAATTTTATCAATGAAACAATAAACCTAACCTAACTTTATCAATTTATTCCCACAATACATGCTTATTAAAAGAAATAATTTTGTATAATAATCTTTTCTAGGAATTGAGAAAGGTGGGTCAGGCAAAATCTCCCTGATTTTGAAAATTTAAATTTATTTTCTTTCCCCCTAGCATTTAATCCGCGAAAAGGTACCCCTCTCTCGAATTTTTGCCGGCCGACAAACTTTTTGGTTTTTTCGGCCAAAATTAGGAAATTGGTGCTAAATCCGGTTTAAATCCAGTTAATTTAGCTAAATTTAGTTTATATCCAATTAAATTAGATAAAATTTTATTATAAATATATGGGGTTTTTGAGCGTTTTTGAAAAAATCCCTTTCCTGATCCCCCCCTGGATCGGCTGAACTTCTCGATTCCTGATCTTATCAGTTTGTTTGTAAATTTATTTTTGTTTAAATATATTAACTAAAAAAATAAAAATAAAAAATATAATTAGACTAATTAAAAAACAAATATCAAGTTAATATTAAATTTATAAGTTAAGGTTAATAAAACAGTAAATACAACTATTAATTAATTTTTTTTAATTTATTAAATAATTTTTAAATGTTTAAAATCTGGTTTTACATTTAAAAATAATTATTTATATATGCTATCAATTGTATAACAATTTTGTAAAACAATAAATTTTAATTAATTTTTAAAGTAAATTTTAATATTAAATAAGATATATTTATTTTTGTTGAAATAAGACACAAAAATCTTATCAATTGGTTGTCATAATTACATACAATAGTTATTTGAAGTAAAGTGTCTATTCAGGTTGTTAATAGAAATTTACTAAATTTTATTTTATACTGCGTATAATATATTTTGTTTATCTTTTGTTCTAAAGTTAACCTATGCTTTAATTTGTTCTTTTATTAACAAATAATATTTAAAACTATTTAATAAATTTTTCAAAATTATTAATTAGAAAAATTAAAAATTAGTGAACATAAGTGCAAGTTAAAATATAAATAAATAAAATGTCTTTAAATATTGAAAACCTCTCTATTTATAATGAAATTTCTGATAATATAAAAACTGAAATTAAATTGTTTTACATTTTCGACGACACAAATGAATTCAATATAATATTCATTAAAACTGATGATAAAGTTTACGGATTTGGTTCCAACCGTTTCGGTGCTTTTGGTTTAGGACATAATGATCCGATCAATAAACCGCAAGTCATAACTGAATTGTGTTTTCAAAATATCACTGAATTTTATAATGGATTCAGTTTTGTATTGGCTATGAATTCCGATAATCAGGTGTTTGGTTGGGGACGGAGTAGATGGGGAGAGTTGGGTAGGGGTTATGAAACTGATGTCAATTCATACCAAAAACCAGAAAAAATTGTTTTACTAAAA
>JAQFXP010003770.1:0-11846 GCA_034693685.1 Belba bartosi | reverse complement strand
TTGTGTATTTTATTTAAAATAATTTTGTTTTGAAAATAAATTACATCAATAAATGTCTGTCTTTATAGACTGTATTTTTTGGCAAATTTAGATACATATACTCTTCGGACCCCAAAACTGATTTCAAGCAATCTTTTTGCAGACATTAATCAAAAAACGTTTTTTGGTTTATTAAATGTCAGATTCGATCAAAATTCTCATAAATTTATTTTCTTAAACCTAAACGAATATAACGAATATTTATTACATTATTAAATCGGATTTTATTGATATTTTAACGTTTGCGGCAATGAATATACGAATAGGTATTAAAGAAAAATAAATATTTATTACGACGTAATATATTGAGCGAAAGGAAAAATTAGATTAGCTTGCTCAAGTTTAAAAAATTTCTCCAACATATTCGCAATTTATAATATGTTCAGCAATTTCTTAAATTTCGGGATTTGTGGCAATACTTAAGGAATTTATATTTTGATCTATTAATGCCGAATCATATATAGCGGAAAAGTTGACGTTTTTTTTCAATAAAAGAGTTTAACTCTATATGTGAGCTTGCAACAATTTTCTGATTATATCAAGAGATAAATACAGAAATCAATTCTGATCTCAAGAATTCGAAGGAATGCCTCCAAGATATACGACATACACAGTGTATACGAGAATTAGAGTCTGAAGAGTAATGCTCTGAAAGATTGTTAAAAAAATTTTTTGTTATTACTAGTGATGAGAAAACGCCGGAAACGAGAATTTGTGTCGCAATTGAATGAAGGCTTAAATCTTAATTTTTTTTATGTTGAAAATGTTATTAAATTTTTAATTAAAATTTATTATAAAAATGCTATCATTGAAATATAAATTATTTCTAAATTATTTTTACTAATATAAATATTAAAATAAATTATAATTTAATTTTTAAAATAAATTAATATTTTAAAAATATATTATATATATTTATTAGAAATAACCAAGGTGATATAAACAAATATGGTTTTTAAATTAAAAAAATTTTAATTAAAATTAGAGTAAATTTTTTTAAATTAATGTTAAATCTAATTAAATTGGTTTAAAAGTAAAATAAGCAGATTAATTTAGTATTTAAATTAGGTTAAGCTCGAAAAAGTCCAATATTTTACTCTTCCATATATTACTTCTAAGGTTTAAAAAATCCGCCATTTTACACCTAGCTATATCTATCTAACTTGATTTTGGTTGATTATAATATTTATAATAAAATTTTTATATTTTTAAATGTTATTATTTTAAAAATTTTAATAACTATTTGTAACTATTTAGTAGTCTTTAAGAAAAATAATATAATTGGAAATATTATTTATATTTTCAAAACTAACAATAAATAAAATTTATCCATTGCAATATTTAAAGTGCATATACAGATTTGTCAAAAATAACCATGTCGACGTTAGAAAAATAATGATTAAATTTATAAAATTAGATTATTTATTTTTAATTTTTACAATATAAAAGATAAATTTGAACTTAGACATTTTATCTAGATTCAATTTAGAAAAAAATAATTTACTATTTAAAAAAAATTGCTAACATTTATTTTAAAAAATAACATCTCAAGATGGTATTTGTCAAATTTTACAAATTATCAAGAGAAATTTTTTTGCAACTTATTTCTACTAACTTTGTCATACATTAAATATTTGCAAAATCATGGATGCTTGAATTTAGACTAACTTATTCCTTTTATAGATATTACAATTTAGTATTATAGCAAAAAAAATTTGAATCCAGAGAGAGATCAATAATTTTGAAAAATAAATATATATTTTTGAAATATGAAGAACTGATATATTTTTTCCTTTTTTACAAATGACTAAAAATGTGTTCAATTTATCTAAAAAAGGAACTCTTTTTGTCTTTTATGTTAATCAAAGTTTTGCATCAGTTATGTCAAACTCTAATGAGATTTACTATAATAATAATTAATAAATAAAATATTTGTTGTTTTGATTAAATTATACATTGATTTACATAAGAAAAGTATTTACATATTTTAACGCAATTAAATATTTAACTTTATTTAATTGCTTAAATTTGAACAATACGCATTTATATCAAAACTAATATTAGCATTTATATTTTAATAATAGTTTCATGCGGTATTATAACATTTATTTCATAATAACATTACATTAGAATAGTTTACTTTAATTACTAAATCTATTTTGATATTATTCTCAATTGAACAATATAAAAATAATCAATACTGCTGCATTCATAATATTCATAAAATTCACGCAAGCTGCATAAATCGAAAATATTTTATACAAATATTATAGATATATATATATAACTTAAGCACAAAAAATAATATTTTGACAAAAATTAAAACGGATTTTAAGTACATCTAAAAACATTTCAAAAAAGAAAACTTAAAAAACATAAGTTATTTAATTTATTCTTTTTTATATAAAAAAATATGTATTAGAAAATTGTACTAAAAATAATACATAAAATTTTGCAACATTTCAGTCAACTTTCGAGTATAATGTTTGTCAAAACATAAGTGCTTTCGGCTATAAAACTGAATTAAATTCTTAATTAGCTGTGAGTTTGACTGAGTCACTCGATTCTTATGCATAGTATATAAAAACGTTTTTAACGTAAAGAATATTCTGACTTAAGATTTAATGCTTTGATAAAGAGCTTAAGTGACTATAAAAACATTTAAAACGAATATGAATTTCAAACTGCATTTTAACTCTAGAAAAATAATAGCTCAGAGAAACTATCTCGATAGTTTAATGTAATTTGGTTAAGAATGGTGATTTTTGCTTTTTCTCAATCAATATCTATAAAATATACGAAAATAAAACTTTAAGTGAAATAAGATTTTAATAATTTATAAGATTTATAACTGAATTTGTTTCTCCAACCGAAAAGAGTAAAATAAATCAATTATTAATGGAGTTTCAAGCTAGTTTTTTAGTCCTCTTATTATTTGTATTTACTGTATATAACATAAAGTCAATATTGGCTGCAATTGATCGTAAGTTATATAAAATATAAAAAATATAATGAATAAAAAAAGCGCTAAAGTCTATTGTAAACAATGTGCAAGCTAAATTTGAGCCAAATTAATAAATTAATTCTTTATAAGTCTAATAAATCTTATAAACAGTAAGTAAAACAATATAATTAAATAACAAATAAATTAAATTTCTAATAAACTAATAAAGAGAAGTAAAACAAAACAAAAAGTTATTTATAAAAAACACTAATAAAAAACTTAATCAAAATATAATATAATTTTAAAAAAATATTATTTAATATATTTAAAATTTTTTGCATTTGTAAAGATGTTCTATAAAATATACATTATATTCAATTCATTTATAAATAAACTTATTCTCAGAATTTAGCCTATTTTTACAAATCTATTCTTGCTTAATTCTGTACTTTTGGCTCAAACACATTCTAAATGTAATATGTACATAAATTACGCTAATAAAAACTAAACCGTAGATTTGGTACCCAAAATCCTATGAACTTTCAGCCTAAAATTTATCGGGAACATCTTATCTAAACGGTAATCTACCGAAGTTTCAGACCTTTTTTGAAGTGAGATTTTATATTTAAAATAAATTCTGTTTAAAATATTATACTTCTATTTATTTTGAGCGTTTGACCTACAATTAGGGTCATAGCCTGCCATATATAAACTGTAGGCACTGACCAGTGCTCTATCCTATTGTTTGCATACTTACAAACTTAATGTAAACTTTTTATAAAATTAAAATAAATTTATTTGAAAATTAATAAATTTGTTTAAAAGTTATTCAAGTTTTACACATTTATCAAATCAAATAAGAATTCAATTGCGAAAAAATAAACAAACTCAAATTTTTGCAATCTCATTACAATTCAGTCCATCTGCTTATTATTCGAGATATATATTTGACACTATATTTATATCAAAAAAATACTGAATAATAAATTCTATTATATTTATGAAAAAAATAAATTAGCACTATTTAAACAAGATATAAAAATAAACACCATGTTAAATCAATGTCTACTTATAGCAAATTAAATATAAAAAATGATAGCGCTAAAACAAAAAATAATATTAAATAAATAAAAAATATAAAAATTAAATAAAAGAAAAAAATTGTGTCTAATAAGTGCGAATAGTTTTACAATAAATAATTCAGTGTTCAGATTGATCGGCTCACTCAGGAGACGTATAGATATAGATAAATTGACCAGCTTCTTAAAACCCTCACGAGAATCGTATAGGGCAGATTTACGACTGTACTATTTTACGACGCCAAATTGAAAATTTGCAGAGTTTCGCATTGGATCTTATTTTATTCAAGTTAATTTAAGTTAAAATAAATTTATCCGCAAATAATAAATTCTTAACAAGATGAATAAATTTTCAATAAATAAGATGTTTATTAGTTTAGCAATGTTTTGTGTGAATGCTTTATCAAAACATAAAATTGTAGAAAGCTATTTTTTTGAAAATAATTTGTTATGTCAAAATTTAGAAAAATATTGTTTTATCTCGAATTGTGTACTTTTCTGGCAATAAATTCTTATCTACTGTTAGTCAATGTTAGATTGCGGCCGAGATAATTGAAATTGAAAACAAACATTGCTATCATGCGTAAATCTAATTTATAAAAGTTTATCTAAATAACATCTCAACATAATTTATAATATAAACCACTCGACAATTACAATTTATGTAACATCCAAGTTACATTTTGATACATACTGTATATATTTTAAATATTATTATTAATATATCCGAAATACAAATAAAAATAATCTATTGACTAAAAGCGAATTATTTTATATAAATCTTATTATTACTGCAAAAATTTTATTCTATTTATAATATTAATATCAAAAATCAATATCAATTGAATAATATATTGTAAAATAAAATAAAATATTTGAAAATAAGTGAATCAAATAAATCGGCAAAATATTAAAAATTAATAAAAAAATAAATATATAATAAAAGTATATCAAAAAAAGTAAGAAAAAAGTATAATATAGAAATTGAAAAGGGGAATGGGCCAAAAATTCCCCTTATTTTGAAAATCGGCATTTATTCCCCTTAGCACGTGATTTGTAAAAAGATATTCACCTCAACCTTAGTTTTATTGTTAAAATTAACAAATTTTTTCTAAATTAATGCTAAATCCAGTTTAAATTCAATTTAATTAACTAAATTTATTTTAAATCTAATTAAATCTAATCAAATTGATAGCAAAATTAATTGGCTTTTAATATATTTTAGGTGTTTTTGAAAATATTCTCCTAGTTTTTGATCAAAGGTTTAGGAAAAATCATCTCTCCCATCCCCTCCCCCCCCCCTGAATGAGTTAACTTTATAAATCTCTGGTATATATCATTTTTTGATTATTTATATTGAAAAGAATTATACGAAATAAGAGAATATTTTTATAAAACAAAAACAAACAAAAAGAGAAAAAAAAAGAGAAAATCGATTAAAATAAAACAGAAACTTAATTGACACAAAATGAAACGATCATTATCCATCTGGGTCAATTCGAGTAAACAGAATAGAATAGCAAAGTGTAAATTATAATAGAATAATAAAAACGAGAAATGATGATGGTGAAACTAAGATTATAATTACCAAAGTTATAAGAAGTGGTGTCAGGTATTGAGTGATGAAGATCTCGACCGACAGAAAGAGGCGTAAATCAAAACTGAGTTCGGGATAGGAGGCCCGGCATCTGTTGGTGAGTTTGCCGAACAGTAAGGCCTGTTTGATGTGGTTGAAGATGGCGTGGGGCAGGGAGAGGACGGCCGCCAGCAGCCAAATCACCAAGATCACTGCAATTAGCCGAAAACAGTTGAAATTTCTCGAATTCGTTGATTTGCTGACTGTCCACCACCGGTGCACTGCTATCAGAGTCATTGTAAATGTCGACACATATACACACGAGGTCTGTATGAACGGCACCAAAAAGCACAGAATCGAACCGAACGGCCAATTCAGCAAAAGTAGCCTGGCCACATTGAACGGGATGTTAAATGCAGTCATGACCAGGTCGGAGCAGGCCAGGGATGCAATGAGCATGTTGGTCGTGGTCCGCATCTTACGCTTACCAAATGCCACTTTACATACGAGCAAATTGCCGCACAGGGAGACCAACACAATCAGCGAATAGCAGCAGATAATTATCGTATTTCGAAATGTCTTGTCTTCCTGTGCCCGGCCATTATTGCTGCTTGCCTCATTGCCGCCCTCACTGCCCACCTCTTCCAGATTCGACATATTATATAATAAAAGTAACGATTCGTTTGAATACAAATCGGTCGGATTGTAGACTCCGTTCAGTAGTATCTGTTCCGGCATTTCGGCTCCGATTGACTGATTTGTCGTCAGTTTTAGAGTATTTAAAAATTTGATAAATAATGGATCAATTGTTTCGTTGATTTAATCTTTTATATATATAATAAAATTTTAAAATAAATAATAAAAAATTATTTATTCATATAAATTAAATGTTGTTTAAAAATTGTTATCAATTTAAGTCTTTTTTGTCGTTATTGATAACAACAGTAAAAATATTTGAAAAAAAAACTTTAATTTATTTGTTCGATAGCAAGAAATAATAGTTTTTATATTATATATGAATATTAATTAAGACATAATTTTAATAATGCTATTAAACCGAAACATATTTTAGGAAATATTGTAACTAAAAAAGCACAAAAAATAACTGAAACACAAAATAAATTCAATTCAATCTATACTTCTTATTAAAGTTATAATTATTAGATTAGAGACTAATATCGAATGTTTCAGAAAAACATACTTTTTTCTTAGGGAACGGTTGGAACTGCTGTTAGACGAGAGTCGAGTCGATTGGGATTTTCGGAGCGAATGAGTGAGAAGTGAAACGAGTTGTGGATCCGAGTGTCGAAGACTAGAAACTGATCGTTCAATTTGTTTCTTCTTCTTCTGTGCCTTCAATCGGGTTCTGAGTCTGAGTTTGTGTAACGCATAACACGATTTGTGCTCTCGATGTATATGTCGGTGCGATTCCCTCCCTCTCTCCCTCACCACTCTCTCTCTCTTTCCTACGCTCTCTCTTTCCTGCTTTCTCTCCCTCTATTACTCTCTCTCTCTCTCTCTCTCTCTCTCTCTCTCTCTCTCTCTTCTACTTTCTCTCCCTTCCTCTCTTGCTCCCTCTCCCCCTCTCACTCCCTCACCTACTCTCACTCATTCTCCCTCCTCCCTCACTCTCCCTCACTATCGTTCACTCTCTTGCTTTCAGAGCGCATGAGAGAGCACATGAATGTACTGGCAATCGCACCGACCGTTTCTACCAGTGCTCAATTGCAACGTCTATATCACACATAAAGCTCTTATCGCAGAAACAGAATATTCTCTAATTTTACACTAAATTCAATTTGCATTCAATGCTTAATATATTAGTAATCATTTCGTAGTTTCAAATAAATATTTTATCCATTTCTCACTCTTTCTCACATTTTTTCTTTCAATGTTTTTCTTAACTTCAATATAATTATAGTCGAAATCAATCCGTTTTTGACTCAATTTTTTGCTCTTTTATTATATCAAATGCTTTAAATAAAATAAAGTGAATACAAAAAAAATCTTTTTATCATATCTTTTAAAAACAAGTTTAGATTTATTTGACTTAAGCTCTTCTCAAATGACAAATATTTTTTTCTAATCTAAAAGTTTTATTTTTATTTTTATTTTCTTTCCGCCTTTAAATGCATTCAAACAATTTGGTCGCAAATCGTTTAAAAGAGTGATATTTCGAATCAAAAGTTAGACTAAACTGACACTAATGTCAAGACTTTTTCCGCATTCAAAAGAGATATGATTTGATTTTAAATTCAAAATAGACAACACATTTAGTTGAGATCTAAATTTATTCACATCTGAATATTTATTTTGAATGCTCAACTTGCTCAACGATAAAAATGCTCTTTTATAATTTTTTGCGCTTGCTTTAAATTTATCATATAGATACATATTTTTGAATAATTAAATTTATTTTTTAATTATTAATTAAATATATTTTTGAAATATTAATTAAATATATATTTTAAATATTAATTAAATAATTTAAACAAAGTAAAAAATTTTAAAGTTTAGTTAAATAACTCTTTAGACTTAGTGGTAATTAATGCATAATTTTATTGTTTTTAAAAACTCAAGCGCTTTCGGTCTTTAAAGTAAAAAATTAATTAAAATAAAAAAAAGTAATTTAACAACATTTAATTTTTAATTTAATAAAACAATTTTTATAAAATGCAACAGATTACTAATTAAGATAATTTATAAAATTGTTAAAAATTATAATTACTAATTTGTCAAGTTAAAATTTTTAAAATTAATGTTTAGTACATTGGAATTAATTTTAATAAACATAAAAAATAACAAAAATATAAATCACAAAATGCTGTCGGCATTCAAAATGCAGTAATAAATTGAATACAATTTTTTATATAAAATATATATAGAATAACAGATTGAATATACTTAAACAAATTAAAATATATATAATTTAAAACTAAAAAAAATTAATTGAATTTGAAGTAAAATCTACAGCCGAAAGGGTTAATATTTGTGTTATTAAATTGAATTTTCTTATTTTAAAACTAAATTTCAATTATGTCTAAAATAAATATTAAAAAAATATAATTTATATTCAATTTAAATAAAATTAGATTATTGTTTTAACATTTTTAATTTAAAGCTTCCTAGTTATTTAGGCATATACAAATTTTAATCTAAATCATAAGAAAATTTTTGTTTTGTTTAAAATGGCCGTAAGTTTTATACTGCTTATTACACACACAAAAAACATTAAATTTTTAATATAATAATTATCAAGCTAAAAACACGGCATATACATTGTTTCCACATGTTAATAATGTTAATTAAAACATTTAGACTCTGAAGAAAAAGCAAATATAATCAATAAATTTTTTAATTTAAAAAATAGAATCTAAAAAATTTAAACAAAAATAAAACCATGTTTATTAAAATTTTTGTGCCTAAGGTTTAAACAGCAACAAAAAACAACATTTAAATTAATTTCTAAAATATAATTGCGTTTGAATAAAATTATTTATATTTTATAAAAAGTTTCTAAAACAAACTTTAGATAAAATTAATAAATTTGATTAAATATTTGCAATATAAAATGTCATTAAACAAAGATAACGAGGTGAGTTTTTTAATTTAATTTTTAATTTAATTTTTTATCTAAATATGATAAAAAATACTTTAAATTAAAAATTTTTAATTTATATGAATAGTATACAAAGATTGAGAAGGGGAGGTCAGCCAAACCTCTCTAATTATGAAAATTTAAATTTATCCTTTTCATTTGGTTTGAATAAAAGTACCCTACCTCGATTTTTTGCCATCCGCCTTTGGCGGTTTGCAAAATATTTGTGTTTTTTGACCAAGACTAGGAATTTTTCCCTAAATTGGTGCTAAGTCGGGTTTAAACTAAATTTAGCTTAAATCCATTTAAATTGTGAAAAATTTTAACATAAATATATGGGTTTTTAGCGTTTTTGGAACCTTCCCCCCCCCCCTGGATCGACCGACCTTTTCAATCTCTGATATTATGTAAAGAGTAAATTAAAAATATTAAATATTTTTATTTTGTTTCATAAATAAATAATTAAAAAAACACAAATTTTTTTAAATTGTATAACTTAAAAATAAAACTAATTCTAATACTAATGAAGGATGCAGATATAATCGAAACTGTTTAATTATTAATAATTTTAAGTTTTCATTAATATCAGAGTTAGTTTTGATTAATGTTTAGAGTTAACAAAAAAATTTTATTATATTTAATAATAAAACATGTACTTATTTTTAATAAAATCAAAAATTTTATTGTATTGTCATAAAATAAAAGTGGAAAATGTTAATTAAAATTAAAATAATTATATAATAAAATTATCTTGTTGATTCTAAACATTAAATAACACTAACTCAAAATAACTTAAAATATAACTTGTTGATAACTTAAAATAATTATTAATTAAACAGTTTTGATTATATCTACAACATTTATTAGTATTACTATTAGTTTTATTGGATATTTTGTCCTAAAATCAATTAAATTTAGCAAGTTAATTAACATACCAAGTTAATTTTATAATTAGACTCACGTTAAAAGACATAAAAACACAAACACTACTATCGTTATTATACTTTACTGTAATATACTATAAGAGATATTTAATTTTCTAAATTATATTTTTTTCAAAAATTTAACCATTTAAATTAGATAGATATTATATGTAATGTAATGTTAAAATAAAATTAAAATTTGTAAGCTATTTATTTATTTTATAGTAAAATTTTATGTAAGTTACATAAAAATAATACAATTTTTAATTAAACATTTTGTCAATTATATTTTTAAACCAAATTATATTTTATATAAATTTTAAATAAATTAATCAAATTTAATATTTAAATATAAATAATTTTCTACTGGGTAACTTAATTACTTCAGTATAATTTTTACCTTGATAATCATATTAGTTTAAATTTATTTTACTATTACATTCGAAGTGTTTTATTTAATGTAAAAAACTTTTTTAATAAAATCAATATTGTTAAAATTCTGTTATAGTGCTAAAAGATAGTTTGATTTATGTGAAAATAATACATTTAACAAGTAAAAATTTAAAATTCAAAATAAGACGTGTTTTAAATTGGTAATATATTAAAAAAAAATTTTCATGCTCTATCCATTATAATAAAATACAAAGCTGAATAAATAATCAAGTATGCTTGCCAAAATCAACCTTGTTTGATTTATAATTGAATAACTAATATAACATTGATTTATTTAGCAAAATATTAATGAGAATATTGTAAATACAACATTCAAGTATTGTACTTATGCACGTTTTTGTTTATTTTAGCATGCATGACATTGAAAATTAGAATGTTTAAATTAACTTTAAAAAATTAGATTACATTAAAATAATATTAGACAGTTTTAAAGTTATCTTAAATATAATACATCTGATGTTAGAAATATTATACTTTATTACAGTTTAGAGTTAAACAAAGTTTATGTTAAGAGTTTGAAATAAAGTCTTAGCAAAAGTAGTTTAAATAAATAATTTAGTTCTGAATAAAATTCAGTTCAGTTAAGCCTTTTAATGCAAATTTAGTCAAATGAATATTGTTGATATATTTAGGCAAAAATAAAGGTGTTAAAAAATATATAAATACATATATTTTATTATATATATATATAATATAATATAATATACTTAATATAATATATACAGTATTAAACTAATTTATTGTTAATTATCTTTAAATTCAAAAAACTATTTTCAAAAACAGTATTAAACAAAAAATATTTTATTAATACAATCTTAAGTTGTTTTCCGTCAAAAATATTAAATATTTCCACATTTTGTAAACTGTCTTATATTTAAAGATATTAAAAATAATTTATTGGATTTTATACTGTTATTCTTGATACGATTAAATGACACTGATAACAATTTGCCACGATCACGTTTACAACTGTAAATATAGAAAATTACAGTATTTTCAACAAAAAATGATTTTTATATTAATATCTCTTATCTTAAATTCTAATCAAAAATTGATCAAATGTTTGACCGACTGTTTGAAAAATTTATATTCCATTAGTTTTTTCAATTGAATTAACGTAAAACAAATAAAAACAAAAAAGCTTTTACTATTGAAAAACATAAAACCAAAAGTTTTATTTTTGTAGCTTACTACTTTTATCTCTATTTTTGTTGCAAACGATTGACTTTACTTA